>LOEQ01001672.1:172004-182663 GCA_001685075.1 Bramus lutescens | reverse complement strand
GTCAGGCAGATGCATGAAGCTCTGGCCCAAGGTGGATGTGGGTTAGAATCTTCCGGGTAAGCCACGACCCTGTGGTGCTACACAGATTATTAGAAATGGGTTAACCAAGATGTGAGAATTAGCCAATAAGAGGCTAGAAGTAATGGGCCAGACAGTGCTTAAATGAATACAAGTTGTGTGTTGTTATTTCGGGTGTAAAGCAAGCTGTGCGGGAGCCAGGCGGGACCAAAAGCAGGCCAGCCCGCTGCTCTCCTTTCACTACAACGTAGTTACTCAAGCAAAAGGACTAACAGTTAAACAGGCAACTGGATGGTGCTGATGTTGGCTCTCAACGAATGCCATGCAATGAGAAAGCCACAGCAACTAATTGTCCCAGCTTCTGAAGGCTCAGCCCCAGCCAGGCTGTTTCAAAGTTTTGTATCAGAAATTCTTCTAGAAGCTTCAATAAACTGTAGATGTCCCTACAACTGTTTCCACCTAGGCCAGCGGACTTTGTATTTACCCTGGAAGCCTAAAATAGGTACCGTTATGATTGACACTAAGCCAGCAATGCTGAGATCAGTGCAAACATGAACCTTCATTAGCATGTCAGGTGTGCTGCTATAGGTGCAAATACAAATCTTCATCTGCATGTGAGGCGTCCATAGCTTGTCTAAACACCCGTTCTCCAGTCATATAATAGTAATGTGGGCTGATCTCAGAACAGGAAGACAGAAGCAGTAGAGCAGACTATGGTTTCTGGAAGAGTTCCAGAGATCTGTGAAACATTGAGGCTAAGAGTCTCAGATACCCTAGGCCTAGAGCTGTACCATGGTTCCTGCCAAAGGCCAAAGAGTTAAAACACCCAGGCCTGACCAGGAGCTATAGCATCAGCTGCTGCCCAGTGAGTGCTAAGGAATCCACTCCCTGCACCACTTATAAAACTAGGGCTCTCCTTTGAAATTTTTGGATTAAAAAAAAAAAGGAAAGGAAAAGGAAAAAACAAAACAAAACAAAAAAAACCCTAGGGCTCACAAGACCAAAGACCTTCACAGATGTTGTAACTTGAGGGCGCCCCCTGCTGCTGTCCCTGCCCGCTTGTTCTCACCCCTTGCTGCTGTGGGCTACTGAAGGTTGGCCCTTGAAGGGGCTTCTCTTTGCCTAGGCACCGTTTCTATCTGGGTTGCCCAAAATGCTCTCAGACAGCTGATTGGTAATAATTTCACTTGTGAGACTTCAGAAGATTGGTGAAATGTGGTGGAAAAAAAAAACCAAACCAAGTATCAAGAAAATTTGAAAATTTTAAATTAGCCTGCTTGTTAGTAGTGGTAGCCATTTATGGACTTAAAAAAAAATTCAGCAATCGGGTCAGTTCAGGGTAGTCGAAGGCTTTTTCCAAACAGGTCTCCTTGCAGAAGACGGGATTTTGGCCTCAAACTCTTTTAAATGGCATCATGTTCAGATGTTCCAACCAAGCAACAGCAAGTTTCCCAGGACGAGAGAGATCAAGGGGTTGCCTCCAACCTCAAGGTAAATGCAGTGTAGCCACTAAAGATGAGAGACAATACCCAGAGTCAATGAAGACAAATCTTCCCAGGAAATAAAATTCACAGGTAGATAGCCATTTGCTCTGTTAAACAACAATCAGTCAACCAATCAATCAACTAGAATCATGTGCGTTATAGTTCTCAGTCTGACGACAGTGGATTAACTACTGTGGGAGACTGTTTCCATGAAATGAAAATCAATCTCTCTCTCTCTCTCTCTCTCTCTCTCTCTCTCTCTCTCGTGTGTTTCTCCTCTCTTCTGCATGTGCCTACTATATGTTAGGCTGCAGTATGAGACAGTCTATTGCCAGAAGTGTTAATTCAGCCTTGAACTTCTTTGCTTTCAGAAACTTGAGTGAAATAAACCTATTATTTATAAATCACCCAGTCTCAGATATTCTCCTACAGCAACAGAGGACAGAGAGCGCTTCCTCAGCTAAAAAAGAACCTTGATAGAAAGCCTGTAACTAACATTATTCTTAAGCAAGGAATAAAGAGGTATCCAGGTTGTAATGAGAATGTACTTACTCTCAGAAGTCACCATCACCTATGTAGAAAATCCAATGGAATTTGCAAGGAAGCATCTATATTAGCAAGCGGGTTTTGTGTACATGAGGTCTATAGCATCAGTATCTCAAATCAATCTTATCTCCTTCCTTTTTTTTGTTTGTCCATTTTTTTTTTTTGGAGACAGGGTTTCTCTGGGTAGCCCTGGTTGGCCTGGAACTCATTCTGTAGGTCGGGCTGACCTTGAATTCACAGAAATCCACCTGCCTCTACCTCCCAAGTGCTGGGATTAAAGGCATATGCCACCACTGCCCAGGCATATTTCTTCATATTAGTAATAAACTAATAAAAATTGGAAGAAAAATAATGTAACTTCAATAGCATGATACATTATAGAAATTCTAGCAAGAGAGATGCAAGACAGACAGCGAAAACCTACATGACATTGCTGGCAGATACTAGGAAATATCAGTCATTAGAGTTATCAATTTTCCTAAGAATGAGGGCTCATCATTGTCAAGATTTTATATACCCCATTCTGATACAGAGGTTTAATATGATACCTACAGGAGTTTCAGATGTGCTTTTCATTAATACAACAATTTTATTTCTAAAATTTATATGGAGATTCAGAGAGCTTGATTACCTACATAACTATGAAAATTAGATAATGAAAGATTAGCCCAGCCTGATTTAACACCCTGGAACTACTGTACTAAAGACAGCAGTGGCTTCAAAACAGACAAAAAGACTGAATGAACAACATTGCCAACCAGAAATAGAAGCACTCATGTACGTATGACTGATGCTGGCAAAGGAATACAAAAAGAATTTTTGTAGGGGAAACCATGTTTGACAAACAGCACTACACAAAAGGCAACCATACGTAAAACAAAACAAAACAAAACTCCCAATTAATGTTTTACACCATGCCCTCAAATTAATTCATATGTCTACAGGGGCTCAGAAAACAATATCTCGATTTATAAAGCTTTAACATGCTAAGATCTATGATCTGAAGACAACGGAAAGGCCTTAGAAGTAGACTCTTGTCCTACCGTTTATACCTGCTATAGTGAAAGTACTTGAGGCTGGACAATGTATAAAAATAGGTTTGTTTAGGACTAGGTTTATTCAGTTCATGTTTCATGGGTTAAAAAGTCAGTCACGTGGCTCTGGCTGGGGGAGGGTCCCTTTTACAATGTCACATCGTGGCAGATGGTGTCATGAGGGGGCACATAGGTGGGAATTTCAGGAGTCACGCTTGCTTTGTCCCAGCAGAACTTAGCTGCTGTCCTTGGTTTATTGGGAGTTTAATACCCTGAATGGGAGTTTAATTTGTCAATGTTTAATGTATTAGTTAGGTTGATAATGAATTCTTTTAGTGTATATTGTATTTTCATAATTAATTAATATTCAAATGTTAAAGCAACCTTGCATTCCAGTGATTAATACTATATGTTTATAATATGCACTAAATTTTAACTTATTTGCAGGTATTCTTTGATATTAATGATCTTTGCAGGTATTTCATGATGGTCATAGATCTGTGATATTATTTTATTGTGATGCCTTTGATGTGGATTTATATTCATGTTATTCTTCCTATAAAAAATTACGAATTAATTTTATTCCTCTTGTATTTTCAGAGAGTATATTCAATACTATGTCATCTCTTCTTAAAAATTTGACAGACTTTATCCTTAAGCCTTTGGGTGCTTGCTTTCACGAAAGAAATTTCTATTATTAATTTTCTTTACTGATCTTTCTGCTGAGATTTTCCATTATTTCTCATATTGCTTTGGGTTTTCTCGCTCTCATATTGTCTGATTTGTTTATGAGATCTCTGTTGGCCCATTCTGAGCTCTTACACACCTGTAGAGTTACTAGTGATAGACCTGGTTTCACTCTCTATTTTGATAATACGTCTTTTAATGTGTACTTTTCTTTTGTACGGTTTTTGAGCTTTCTGAATAACTGACTAAATCTATTGTATTTTATATTGATTGTATTTATATGTCATGTGTGCTATAAGATTAACTTTCTGTGGTCAATGGAGCTCTAGGGAGGGCATTCTAGACAATTCTGCTCCTTCTGGAATGGCTTTAGATGACAAAACATCAAGTATTACTTGGAGTCCTTTAGAGGAACAGCAATGACAGAGTGACCATATCGAAAAGGAATTTATTGGAGTGGCTTACAGGCTGTGGTCCAACTAGTCCAACAATGACTGTCTATCAACAGGAGGACCAAGAATCCAGAAGTCGTTCAGTCCTTGAGGCTGGATGTCTCAGTTGGTCGTTAATATATATCAGAATCCTGAAGAAGTGAGCTCTAATGTCAGTTAAGAAATGGTCGTGCCAGTGAGTGTGAGGGCAAGCAGGCAAAAAGCAAATGCTTCCTTCTTCCATGTCCTTTACATAGGCTGCTTGAAAAAGCAGCCCAGATTGAAGGGGGATCTTCCCACCTCAAAGTATCTGCTTTAAAGATGGGTCTTCTCACTTCAAATGATTTCATTAAGAAAAGTCACTCACAGGTGTTCCCAGTCGTTTGAGTTTTAGCTATTTCCAGAAGTAGTAAAACTGACAACCAAGAATAGCCATCACACTTCAGAAAAACATCCCCCAAACACAGGAAGTTAGGTAATCTACATGGTTCTTGGGTGCTTCTAGGGTGAGCTTTGTTCCTCAGAGTTGACGTGTTGGAGGTTTGGTCCTTGGTGTAGTGATGTTGACGAGGTGTAAACCCTAAGAGGTGGGGCTCATGAGAGATGATTGGAAGACTGGGGGTGTTCCCTCAGTAAGGAGTACAGTAACTACAGTGGGAAAGTTGCTAGGGACTGAGGAGCAAGTGAGGCATCCAGTCCCTTTATTTTGCTCAACACTATACTAACAAATCTACTGGAGGAAGAAAAGAAACTGAATGAACACAGATCTGATCTGAAGGTGCAGCTATCTTCCATTTGCAGATTTCTTGATTCTGAAACCCGAAACTCCTGAACACCCCCATGAAGGCGTAAGTCATAAACAATCCCACACCAGTTGGGATTTAAAGGGGTATTTATTTTAAGGGTAAAACTTACAAAACACCAACAGTCAGCAAAGGAACCCTAGTCGCCAGAAGCGGAGCCAAAGCCAGAGAGCGAGCGGAGGGCAGTTGCTGCTTTTTTAAAGAGAAAGAGACCACRMCCCAAWGGGCTGGTATCTCAGCAGCTATTGGCTGAAGGAGCGGAAGGAGCTCCCACAACACCCCCACAGAAACTAAGTGTATGATAAATATGGTTTTAAAAGTTGCTAATCAATGGAGAAAATATGTTATTTTCATTAAGTGCGTCTGAGAAAAACTTTGATCCACTTGCAGAAATGTGAACTTAGACTCCTAAAGTTAATCCAAAATTTATTAAATATATCATTGTTATATGAAAAATTTAAAACCGCAACTTCTAAAGGTAAGTAAAGCTTTGTAACCTGGTATAGGGCAATTAGATTTTGCTTTTACTTTTAAAATTTATTTTGGGCCTCCTGCAGTCAGGCTGTTCCAACAACTCCCCCCTGCACACACATACATGGGACCCTACAATCTATAAGACCCACTCTGCCCCCAAACCCACTCAATCTTTTGTAACCTCAACGACTCCCTGAGAAATGGACAGCAACTGCACAGAGTGGACCATAGGTGAGTGATCAGCCTCTCAGACCCAGTCTCTAGGCCCTAAGCCTGACAGATTCCATATACCAAAAGTAAATCAAGACCAGATAAACAATTTAAAAAGAAATAAAAGCAGTCATTAAAAGTTTCCTAAGCACTAAAAGCCCAGGACCAGATGACTTCAGCACAGAATTCTACAAGTCCTTCAAAGATGAGATAATTCCAATACTCCTCAAACTGTTCTGCACAATAGAAATAAAAGGATCATTGCCAGACTCCTTTTATGAGGCCACAGTCACCCTGATATCCAACCACTCAAAGATGCAACAAAGAAAAAGAACTACAGATCAATCCCTTTATGAACACTGATGCAAAACTAGTCAATAAATTACTGGCAAACCAAAACCAAGAACACAACAACAAAAAAAAAATCATTCATCATGACCAAGTAGGCTTCATCCCAGAGATGCAAGGTTAGTTTAACATACAAAAAAACTGTCAATGTAATCCACCATATTAACAAACTGAAAGAAAAAAATGCAGGATCATCTCATTAGATGCTGAAAAAAACCTTCTACAAAATCCAATATCACTTCATGATACGGGTTTTGGAGATATCAGGGATACAAGGAACATACCTAAACATAATAAAAGCAATTTACAGCAAGCCAGCAGCCAACATCAAATTAAATGGAGAGAAACAGCAATTTCACTAAAATCAGGAAATAGACAAGGCTATCCACTCTCCCTATATCTATTCAATATAAAACTTGAAGTTTTAACTAGAGCAATAAGACAACAAAAGGAGATCAAGGGGGATACAAATTGGAAAGAAGTAATCCTATCACTATTCACAGCTGATACAATAGTATACATAAGTGACCCCAAAAACTCTACCTGGGAACTCCTCCAGCTTATAAAGACTTTCAGTAATGTGCCGGGATACAAGATTAACACACACACACACACACACACACACACACACACACACAAATCAGAGCCTTCCTATATACAAATGATAAATGGGCCGAGAAAGAAATCAGAGAAACCTCACCATCTACAGTAGCCGCAAATATGAAATATCTTGCGGTGTCTCTAGCCAAACAAGTGAAAGACCTGAAGTGACTGAATGTAAAATGAAATTTAAAAAAATTATTTTTAATTAATTTTATTTTAAAATTTTGTTTCATTTAAAAATACTTGTAATTTAAAAAGAATTATATATCACTTCCTCTTCCATTTCCTCCTATAGCCCCTTCCAGTTACCCTTCCTCAGACTCCTCCCATGCACCCTATTTCCAAGTTAACAGCCTATTTTTCTTTTACTATATGTGTTGCATATATGTATGCACAAATTATATACGTATATATACACACATATGTGTGTGTATATAACTTGCTGAGTTCATTCTTGATATTTGTGTATATGATTTCAAGAATGACGCCTCTGCATTGAACAGCCGATAAGGGAGCTCAGCCCTTGGTTGTCCGTCTAATTGTCAGTCTCCCAGCAGTCAGTAGTTGTCTGTAGTTCTTTGTTTAGATGTAGGATCATGTGACATTTTCACCCCTCCATAACAGCATATCTGTTGATATTGCTATCATTGTGGTCTTGATTATACAGCAATTTCTAGGAGGGACCGTTTCACAGCACACTGCCTGGGATTCTGGCTCTTACAATCTTTCTGACCCCTCCTCTTTACTGTTCTCTGAGCCATAGATACAGGAGCTGTGTGGATGCATCCATTAGGACTGGGCTCCCCATGATCTGTGGATCTCGGCATTGTGTCTGGTTGTGGTTTTCTGTGATGCTCTCCATTTGCTGCGGAGAGGCTTTCTTTGATGAGGGGTAGTAGCTACACTTACCTGTGGCTACAGGATAGGGTTGAGAATGTAGGGAGGAATTATGCTAGTCCAGCCAGGTGGCAGCAGTAGGATCTTTTCTAAGGTCCATGACTTCACCTGCCCAGAAAGCTAAGTTTCCAGGACCAGACATGATTTCCTTCCTTGTGGAGTGAGCCTTAAGTCCAATTAAACAGCTTGCCATTGGTTGCCACCAACATGTGAGTGCTACTTCTTGCGCCTTTAGGGCATATCTTGGGCAAAGATATTTTAAGATATTATATTAAAATTTGTAATTAAACTTTACAATGATTTCAAACATTTTACCTCTATAAGACATCTTTAACACAATGAGAAGATGAATTGCTAGTGGAAAAATAACTCCAAATAGTGTGTCTTATAAAGACCTGTATCTAGAAATAGTCTTCCTTAGAAGCTCTTTAATAACATCCCTGTTAAACGTCCGCTTGATATTTTACCAAAGATGTGAGGATAGCTGAGAATTGTACATGTGCAGATAAATGGATAGAATATGAATTTTAAATGATATGCTACATCATCAGTCATTAGAAAATGCAAATTAAATGCCACATTCTACACCCTTTCATACCTGCTAGCACATCTACAATCCAAACTTTGATAATAGCAAGAACTGGCAAAGGCACAGAACCTAGAGTCCCCCTGCGGCTGCCAGGAGTGTGTTCCAGAAACCCCAGGGAATGCTTGTCAGTCTTTAAAATTTTGAACTTATTACAGGATCTAGGAATTTCATTTCCAGGGTATGCTCAAGAGAAACAAAATGTATAAGTCCATATAATGATTTATATAATTTCATTTTTTAAAGGAGTAACTTTTTAATGACTTATTTATTTTTATTTCATGTGCATTGGCATTTTGACTGCATGTGGGTGTTGAGCTCTCTGAAACCAGAGTTATAGACAGTTGTGAGCTACCATGTGAGTGCTGGGAATTGAACCCAGTTCCTCTGGAAGAGGAGCCCATGATCTTAACCTCTGAACCATCTCTCCAGTCCCTATATGCTTGTGTTTATGGCAGAAGTTTCCATAGGAGCCAACGATCCACAATCCCCATCGGTGTGTACATGGAAAGAAACTGTAATTTTCTGGGCAGTGGAAAAGGGAATTGGGGTTTGTTTGCAGTTTGCTCATATTGATTAAGGATACAGAATATCACTTCAAATCAATGCTCTATATATGTGGATACACATATAAACTATTGACACAGAAGCAGGCAAAGGCAGAATATTGTGTGGTGATATCGGAGAGTGGGGAAGAGGCAGTAAGGAGACAGAGAAGGGACTCCAGTTTGTGCCAGTGTGGGGAGGAGAAAGGGTTGAAACCAGCAGGAGGCAAGGCTTAGTGATCAGAGACTGCTACAGCCCCTTTGGAATGGCAATGCAAACGTATGACTTTAATAAGATCTTCAGTCTAGACTGAGCCGGGTGGAGTTGCTGCTATTTAAAGTCGCTAAAAGTTTTTTTTCTTTGTTGTTATCCTGTCATTTCAAAAATTTAGCAAAACTGGAAAAAATGCATGAACACTGCCAGTGTGTTTGCTAATACTGAAATAACGGGAGAGACTGGAAGTGAGAAACTTTGTGTTTTTGAATAGTATCTCATAAAAAAGATGGTTGGTAAAGAAACATGCGCAATAACTATGCACTTGGGGGTTGGAACTCATCCAAAAACCCAGCGACACTGTTGGCTTCAGGCTCCTGAGGCTCCCTGCATTGGTCCACCTTGCATTCTGTCCCTGAAACACTGGAAAAACGAGTTTTACAATACAGTAAACTCAAAAGTCCCATTCTTTTTAGTTTTCAAGACGCTTTGCCAAACTTCCTCAGACCCTTGCTTCTGTGTATTTACCGACCATATAGATGCTAAACATTTCTAGGCATATTGAGATTGAAAGCACATTATCTGTGCAATGTGGACAGCATTCAGTTTAAAACGGTCTGAAGCTTTTTTATGGAAACTTAACTCATAGCTTCACAATTAGTGAAAGATTTACATTTAGACATTTTGAGATGTAGCGTTTATTCATTGCCATTTGGAGACTTTGCTTGGCCCTTATATTTGAAAACTGCTCCTGCCCAGTATTTTATAAGGTGCAGACTGCAACTCACTAGGAGTTTGTGAGACTAAATTGGGAGCTTGTAAGCATCGACTATTTCTTTTCATGACTGCACATGAAAAAAGAGAGAAAAGAGCTATGTGTATCCCCGAGGGAGAGAGGTGGTGAAAGCACAGAATTCTTTCTTCCCTCCCCAGGCACGTGACGACTTGGCCTTTGATCTCAGACTTGGCAAGTGATTCACTCTGACTAACAAATGAAAGCCGCCCACAGTTGTCATCAGGGACTGACTGCACCAGTGTCCTGTGTCCTGTCCCCTTGGACACAGAAGGTGTCTGCAAAAGAAGGTTCTGGTGCAAGAGCGAAGTGACAGAGCAAGCCTGATTCTGCTTCTCACCGAGAGCCCATCTCAGCGATTCCCACGTAATCCCAGTAGCCACACTGAGTGGGAAAGGATTTGCCTTGCTCTTGTTATTCAGTGCTTTTCAGCCAAACTTACTGCAGCCCATGGCTAGCATCACCCTGTGGACAGTTGTTTGTGGTGTATATGCCCTTTAAGAATGAATCCATGTCTGTGCTGGTAATATAAACTGTGTTTGACCATTTGACCAAAACTTTGAAAACTGTTTCCCTTGGTCTACTGAGAAGTGACTCTCTTAGGAAGATGCTGTGGACTTCCCTTAAGTAAAGGAATGCAGGTAGAATTATCTTTTGTCTAGCATTCTGTCCTCATACTTTCATTATAACAAACATCTGAGTCACTCAACTTATGAAAGGAAAAGTTTATGTAGGCACACAGTTTGGGAGGTTCTAGTCCATGGTTGGTCCTGTCACTCTGGGTCTAAAGTGATGCAGTGCATGATGGGTACAGGTGTACAGCTGAGAAAAAACTGGTATTTCATGACCAGGACCCCAATGTCCTCTTCAAGGAACACCTCCAAAGACATAAGGGACTCCCCCAGTCTCTTTTGAATCTATTTGTACCTAGCTAGTTGTCAAACTCTCAAACTCTGATTGTTACATTTGTGTGTGTGTGTGTGTGT
>LOEQ01001672.1:124104-147329 GCA_001685075.1 Bramus lutescens | reverse complement strand
CTAAGAGAGACATACATGGATCTAATCTACATGGGAAGTAGTAAAAGACAAGATTGCCTGAGTAAATTGGGTGCATGGGGACAATGGGAGAGGGTAGAAAGGGGGGAGGGAAGGGACGGAGGGGAACAGAGAAAAATATATAGCTCAATAAAAACATTTTTTAAAAACTCCTGAGATTTAGGAAAGATACGTGTCTAATTTAGTACACTTCAGTAAATGCTGCTACCAGTTCCAGATAAACAAAAGTGTATACGACCCCAAACAGTCTTTGCCAGCCATAAAGAAATACCTGATACATATTTTTCTCTTTTGGAAGAGTTTTTCAACATGTTTTGTCTTACAATATAATACCTATAACAGTTGTTTAGGTAGGTTAAGGTTATGTGGTTTTATGCACACACACATACACATGTATATACACATATACACATATATGTGTATATATATGTATATGTGCAGATATATGTATATGTACATACGTGTGTGTATATATATATCATATATGAAAGTATGTAAGTTATTTTTTAAAAGTGATCATAATGTATTAGTACTTATCACATATTTAGAATTAGAATTATACCTCTTATAATAAATTATTAAAATATGAATTATCTAGTTAAAAAAAGAATATGGAAGATGAAAATAAACCTAAAAGAGCTGTAAGTGTAGCTCAAATTTTACCTAAAATGCTTAAATTTTTAACATGAGGAACCAATACTTGCATGGCCTATGTGTGGAAGTATATGTTGGTCAACACTCCACCATTAGAACATTAGTAGAACTAGATAATCAGCTGATATATTGGCCCACAATTTTACAGTCTGAGGTGGGCTGGTTGTTGTTTTGGGTCTGTGTTAGCAGTAGTTACATAAACCACTTATGTCGTGATCAGGGAGCAGAAGAGAAAAATAAAAGGACGCTAAAGGCCTACAGTCTCCTTTGAGAGCCTGTCCCCAGTGACCTAATGACCTCCCACTGGGCTCCATCTCTTAAAGGTCCCACCTCCTTAGCGTGCCTTTAGCACATGAACTTTGGGAGGGCATTCAAGACCCAAAGTCCTGCACAGCTAACACGTTACTAGGTGAGATGCTTCACGATAGCTCAAGTTTTAGGCATATTCATATTTATTTATGATTTCTGGACTATGTCATTTAAAATATCCATTAGCTTAAATAAGTGGATAGTAGCTATCAGATGCACAGGAGATAAGTTATGGCTCATTTATTCTTGGTTGTCCGTTTGACTACATCTAGAATCAACTAAAACCCAGGCTTCTGGGCATGCCTGTCAGGGCTTTTCTTAATCAGAGTATTTGAATCAGGAAGACCCGCCCTGAGTCTGAACCACACCTTCTGGTGGATGCCTACGTAAAGAGACATGGAAGAAAGAAGCTTTGATTTTTGTTTGCTTGCCCTCACCCTGGCTGGCAAGTTCACCTATCCTGCTTCGGGGGTATTTCTTCACTGGCATTCGATCTATTTCTTCAGGATTCCAATACAAACTGAAGAGCAAACTCAAGGGAGTCCCCTGTACTTGAGAACCACATTGAGAATTCTGATGTCCAGTGCTGTGGACTGTACCAGATTCGCATCCTTTCCATCAGTGATTTTCCAACCTGTGGGTCATGACCCCTTTGGGGGTCAGGGATCACCTAAGACCATTGAAAAACACAGATCAAAGGGCCCAGCATTAGGGAAGTTAAGAACCAGAGCCACTGCTGTAGAAAATCCTAACTAATATGGATTGCAATAGAGTTGTGTCTCAGTATCTATGGGGAAGAACTCTCAGAACTACCTCAGATACCAGCATCTGTAGATGCATAAGTCTCTTGAATGAAAAAAAGTAATGATTGTATATAATTCAGGCATAGCTTCTTGTATAGTTGAAACTACTTCTAGCCAGTGTGTAACATCCAGTATGCTGTAGTGCTGTGTGAATAATTGCTAGACTGTATTATTTAGGTGAGAATGACAAGGAGAAAGGCTCCAGATTGAGTACAGATGCAGTTTTGAAATGTTTTTGACACAATGTTGGCTGAACATGAGGCTATAGAGTCTATGGATGTTGTAATACTAAAGAGTAGGCTACAGAGCAGACATTTTAAGCAAGACTTAAGTACTGGAGTTTTCTCTCAATACTTGTATTTATGCATGGAATGAGGAGCTGTGCTGTCTAGGAGTTTCTATGTTCTGTGTGTGTGTGTGTGTGTGTGTGTGTGTGTGTGGTGTGTACGCATGCGCACAAGTGTCTGTCTCTGTGTGTGTTTATCTCTGTGCGTGTTTGTCTGACTCTGTGTTTCTTCCCTCCCTTTTTCTCTGTCTCTCTCTTTTTCTCTCTCTCTGTGTGTGCGCCTGCCTGCACGTGTGCTGTTAAGGAGAGTAGCAGATCACTGACTCTAGGAACCAACTGCCCTCTGCAACACTGCAGTTCTCACAGCACCGTATCCTGCTCTGGACAGATCTGGGATTCTGGTTCCACTCAGAGCAGTGGAGTATACAGGGTGTCTAACAATCTTCCTCCAACTGAAACAGTCTATGCCAACTTAACACAAGCTCGAGTCACCTCAGAAGGCAGAGCCTAATCTGAAGAATCCCCCGGATCAGATTGCTCTGTGCTTCTGCCTATGAGGCTTTTCATAAATAGCTAATGAATGTGGGAACACCCAGCCTACTGTGGGTGATGCCATCCCTAGACAGGTGGTACTGGCTGTTTAAGAAAGATAGCTGAACACGCTATAGGGAGCAAGGCAGTAAGTGGCCTTCCTCCGCGGAGTCTGCATCAGTTCCTGCCTCCAGGTTCCTGTTTGAGTTCCTGCCCTGGTTTCCCTAAACGATGGGCTGTGACAGGACAGTGTAAGTCACATAAAACCTTTCCTTCCCTAGTTGGTGTTCATCAGGATCTTATCACAGCAGCAGAAAGCGAACTAGGACAGAACTGGTACTGGGAACATGGGATGTTGCTGGGAGGGGCCTGGCCATGTAGCCTTTATGCCTTGGACTGCTTTGTGGAAGGAAAGCAGAGGATTCAGGAGCTTTAAGTTGGGAAACCCATTGAGTGTTCAGAGCCTAATGAGCCGTGGTGGGAGTCTGGAAGATAACGCCGAGAGTGAGTGGTGCAGATGACAGAGGTCTGGCTGTGATATTTCAGAGGGGAGTCCGACAGTTCCTTAGATGCTCTATTGCGACTCTTCAAATCACATATTTGAGTTAATAATCTGTGGAGGTGAAGCCTTTGCTCTCCCGGATCTACCAATGCTGGTTATCTGGAGCTGAGGAAGCAGCTGTGAAATAAGAGACTATTTCCTCAGGGTCAGCACCACAGGTGCTGGGGTCCAGATAGGCCAAGGCTGCTCCTCCAGCAGGCAGCCAGCGTGGCTATGTCTAGCATAGTCTCCTTCATGCTGGTTTCGAAGGCATGAAGGGGCCATGGAAGGCAGAGGAGGCTTGGCACTGTGTGTCAGGATCAGAGTCTCCCAGCAGAAGTGCCGTTGGGTGGAGGTGAAGCTTCAGTTGGAGCAGAGACCCCGGGCTGCTGGAAGTGAAAGGCTACTGGATGGTCCCACTTAGGAGCTGGCCTGAGTCTGTAACACAAGGCATCTTTGTTGTGGATGGCAGAGCTGGAGAGGTTTGTGTGACTGCACAAACCATTTGCAGCCCAGAAAACAGTGAATTCCAGACATCAAACACACCAAGCTTTTTATAGTTGGATTTGGGTTTGCTTTGATCTGTTTGTGACTGTTCCCTGGTTCTTCCTCTTGAAGTAAGAAAGCATTTAACTTGCTTCTGATTTTTATAAGAGACTTTGGATTGTTAAAGACACTTGAACTTTCAGTGTTGATATTTTTAAAGACTGGGGAACTTCTAAAGCTGAGCTTGTGTTTCATACAGTGACAATAACATGATATCTTAGGGACGAACAAGAGAGGTTACAGTTAATTGTGATGCATTCGTGTGTCAAACTGACACAAACTCAAGTCACCTTGGAAGAAGGAACCTCACCTGAGGAACTTCCCAGATTAGATTGACCTGTGCTCATGTCTGTGACACTTTTCCATTGTTAATTGATGTGGGAAGGCCCAGGTCACTATGGGTAGAGTCATCTCTAGGCCGGTGGACCTGGGCTATATAGGAAAGGCAGTTGAATGAGCCAGAACAAGCAAACCAGTAAACGATGTTCCTCCATGTTATCTGCGTCAGTTCCTGCCTCCAGGTTCCTGCTTGAATTCCTGCTCTGGTTTCCCTCAGTGTGGTGCTGTTACGGAGCAGCGTAAGCCAAGTAAACCCTTTACATCACTACACCCGCCCACACCCCCACAAGCTGGTTTGGTCAGTGTTTTCCCCAGTAACAAAGGGCAAGTTAGGACACTGTCCCTCCAGGAAACCGCAGAGAGACTCAGGAAATAAAGTTCACATATCTCAGAAAGCTTGCCTAAACCTCCATGGTTCGCGAGTCCACCTCCACAAGGAAACAGCCCTTAGGAGAGGAGACTGGCTAGTCTTTCTGCAAGAGGAGAGTCTTCGACCTCAGCTGCCCGAACACTGCACAGAGAACCCCAGGGACTCAGCTTTCAGGAGTCATCACCTGTGTTGGGGTGAGCTTTAAGAGATACAATGATCTTTGCATTTTATCTCCTCCTATAAGTAATGACTCACCCATTCTCTAGAGGTAAGTTCTCATTCACTTCCCTGAAACCCTTCACCCTTGCTTCTCTAAATAAGCCCTCACCCATACTCCTGTAAGTACTCCAGTAAAAGCTCATCCGATCACCAAGTTGGTGATCTAGGGAGGCAATCATCACTTTGATCTATCACGAGTTCCCTGCTTGGGATGAGTAGATGTCTCCCCTAGAAAAGTCTCACACATCAGTCCTATTTCAAAGAGCTATCTATAAACAAGTATGTGGGACCTAGAAATTATAAACCATGTAGGAATATTGAATATAGCTGGTGTTACTGAGGCAGAACTAAAGAAGGCTTCTAGTGGCTATGACTTGAACTATTTAAGAGGCTGAAGGAGAGATAAACCTGCCTTACATTATTTTCAGAAGCCTGAACTCTGGACTACTGTCAAGATAGACACACAAAAGCAAAGTGGCTGAGTGTGAAATGGATGTTTGTAACTGACAATGTCTCTCAGTTATACAAGGTGGCTGCTTCTCTAGGAACTTCTCTGTGCTCCTGATGGGCCAGAGGCTAAAACTGTAGAACTTTGGCCTTCCTCAAAATCAGTGGTTTCAAATGATCTCTGCTTAGTAGAAGGGAAACTGTATGGGAATTGTGTTTGTAAATGTCTTCAGTTATAAATAAAGAACAGTTGCGCTGACCTTTGCCATGTCAATTCACACCAGCAAAGCTATTTATAAGCAAATATGCCTTGTGTGTGGTAGGTCAATACTATGATCTATTCTTAATATCACTACCTAAAAACAAAAGAAACTCACGCAGCAGTGCTTTATGAGAATGCACTCTTCTGAAGAAATGTGGTGGCATGTCTCTGCAGTGTTAAAAGTGGAGAATGTTTATCCCTAAGCTCATGAAAACTGTATTCAGCGTTCCCACACAGGTCTTTCAGCTCACATGAGTACGAGGCCCAAGGACATTAAGAGAAGAATTGCTTTTACATTTTGTCATACAACTGTAGAGTTGAAGAAACAGTCTAGGAAAATTAAAGATGCTGGGAATTCGAAATTTTTGAAAAGTTCATTGTTTTGTTTTGAAATGAACTCTAGAAAGGATTTCAGACGATGGCATGAAAGCAGAGGCTTCTTGTTGTTTCTGTGCCCAGCCGGGTCTCCTAAGAACAAATAAGAGCTGGAAAACTCCCTGAGAAGCAGTCAGTGATCATCTCAAAGAGCTCCGTGTTACAGAGGGCACCGGTCTGAGCCTGGAGTACAGAAGTGCTCTGGATATGTTCAAGTAAATATGGAAAGATGAAGACAGCAGCAAGGTAATAAAGCTGGTAACTGATAACAAGCAATGATGAAAATCAGAATAACAGTATGAAATAAGAGAAAGACAGCATGTGGGGCAGTGTGGCTTTGCATGTGGGGATGCAAAGAAATGGATGTGTGGGCACAGGGGACAGTTAAGTGCTTATGGAGCATAGACTTGTAGAGCATAATAAATCATAGGCTTTATTGACACCTCCCTACATGCTGGCTAATTGGAACAACTTGAATATAGACTGCAATTTGGGGGCTCAACATTCTGGATTCTCTACCTTATATATCTCCCAGGTCTCCAAACTAGGCATTGGCCATGTTCTTTTTTTTTTTGTCATAAAGATGATCAAATAATGATAAATTTCCAGAATGACTGTGAAAGTTACTTAAATTTCAAAAGTAAAATATTCCTAGTAATTGTAAAACAAAAGAGAAGTTTTCTCATGATTTCCCAAGTTTCTATTCATTGGCCATTGGACTTCGCCCACTTCTTGATGAATGGGACCTGTTATCCATGGCCAACTGGGTTTCTATTCCTGAGTCTGGGAAGAGACCTGTAAGGTCAGGAAACTTCAAGACAAACGGGGAGGTGAGAAAAGGTGGAATTTCAAGAGAGAGAATCGAAACGAATAAAATCGAGAAATTTGAAACTTGAGACTTATGCTAAGCAGTAGGTGACAAGAGCTACCATCTTGCCATTATACAGCAGCGGGTGGCACTTGGCCATGGAAACCCAGAGCTCCTGTGGAGGGGGAATCTGGTTCCCTTCTCTTTATGTTTCCATGGAGAAACTTGTGACTCCAGAATGCTGGCCTCTCTTCCTACTTACTCAAATAGCTTAACAAATCAACTCGACTGTTTTTCTCCCTCTGCAGTCTCTCTCACTGGGCAGATACGACTATTCGGAGCTGTGACAGGACAGGCAAACTCATTTTGGAGGACCAATGTTAGCTGCATCGCTCAATTTACGTACTCAGGACCACAGACTCTAAACTAGACTGTGCATCTCTGTGTCGGAGGTGCTCAGACGCTCCATTTGTCTGACTCACCCGTCCCCTCAACATGTGAGGAAGGAGAAAATATATTTTCTTGAGTTCTCCTCATCTTGAATCAGACATCATTCTTGATGTATATGATAAACTCCAACCTTAAAATCTGTTTCAACAGGCAAACATATTGTTGAGAGTTGATGGGAGCACCTTCACTGTCCTATAGAGAAGACACAGTGTTGCAGCAGATTTCCTGATCCTCTGACTTCTATACCCTCTTCTGTGATGTTCCCTTAGCCTCAGGCACCGGGACAGGATTGTAGATATATCAACTGGGGTGGACCCCCATGGTCAGTTGCTTTCTGCATTTTGACCAGCTGTAGCTTTCTATGATACTCTCCATCTGCTGCAAGGAGATGCTTCTCTGGTGAACGATGAGAGTTGTGCTTATCTTGGGTATGAGGAGACCCAAACAATGACAACACCAGATGACACATCAACTCTGATAGGGTAAATCTCACAAGGCCCCATCCCTAGATTAAGAGTTATAGGCAATTAACAGCTTCTGAGAGAAGAAGAATCAGTCTTATCCAGGATGAGCCTTCTAACTGCTTATCCAGTACCAGCAGTCAACCCTAAAAAATTATATGAATAACACTAAATGGATTTAAACAGATTGATAGATAGATAGATAGATAGATAGATAGATAGATAGATAGATAGATCACAAAAAATAATTAAAGAAAATGTCATGAATTTGAGAGGAAGTGTGTGGGAGGGAGACAAAGGAAGTATTGGAGGGAGGAGAGGGAGAGGTAAGAAAGATATACACACAGCACAGATGTCTGAAATTCAAAAAGGATATATTAGAAAAAGTTTCCATAGGATGAACCAATTAGAAAGATAATGGCGAAATCTTGGTTTCTGCATCTCAACACCACCGTTGCTGGACGTGTGGTTTGGCAAAGAGGTGGCATAATCTCTTTGAGTCCAGGTTTCCTTGTTTGGAGAAAGAGAGTAGTAAACTGTAATGTTGAGGCAAAAAGACTGTAAACTCTAAGGCTAAACAAACGGATGTGTTGTCCCTAGGATGGGAACTGGGCGTCCCTGCTCCTCTCTGTATCAACTTTTCACGCCCACCTGCTCTCACCCGCGGAGTCCCAGTTTTACTGTTTACCTGGTAAACCACAATGTTTTCCTTGTATCCAAACAAGAACTGGCCCTTGGCCATCAACAGCAATGCAAACAGCTGAAAACAGCCGTGGATCTCACAGGATCTGCCGCTGTCCTCCAAATGACTGCTAGATTCTACGAGGAGATTTTGGTATGAGCATCTTTTGCCTGTATTTCCACTCATTCACCTCACTGCTCTAGACTCCTGCTTCCTGTATCTTCTCGTACATATTTTCTGCTGTCGAGACCCTCCTGACTTTCCTGCCTCGCATTGGAAACGGCATCAAGATTTTCTGTGTTATTAATCCTTGCCTGGTTCACTTTTTCTTGGACTTGCAGATTTCCTATATTAACAAATCATAGTGGTGAACTCTGGATGTTGTGCTGTTAACTCTCTCATATCTCAGCCATGAAAATTGGAGCTATGGACTATGACCATGGAGTCAGATGTTCTCCCTTACTTGGTCCCATAGCTCTAGTTGGCTGAGCCTTATACTTCTCTTTGTAAAACACAAACAAATGGAGCTATTGCTGAATAAAATAAGATGGGTTTGTGGGTAGTATGATGCTTGGTGTATGTTAAAAATATTATTAAAATTATGTTAATTTAGGTACTGAACCTTAATTTCTTGTTGTGATTTACTAAAATAAATTGTCTTGTTTTCCCCTTGAAACAGCATCTCAGCATACTTCTCGGCTGTCCTGGCATTTACTATGTTGACCAGGATGGCCTTGAAGTCAGAGATCCATTTACCTCTCTCTGTTACCCAGTGAGTGCTGGGATTAAAGGTATGTGCCATCATACCTGGAAAACGTCTGTCTTTCGACAGCCTCTGTGTTCCTTCCAAGCTAACAGGTTGGAAATCAATGCTTTAATGGGAACATAGAAATGAGAAAGGCTAGAAGATTCATAATCTTTTTAGACTACTAAGATTAACATCTACTTAGTAGAAGTGAATATGACTACCAAGGAGGTTTGTATATTTGCAGTGATATCTATGCAGCTGTATACACTTGCATGTGCGTACCTATTCAGATATGCACATGCGTTTGGAAGAAAACACAAGAAAGGGCAACTTTGCAGCATCCACACATGGCGTACTGTAAGATTCAGAGGCAGAATGTTATACAGGTTGCAGATAGCTCTTGACTCCTACCAGTTGTAGAATAAGTGAGTTCCAAATAACAATGGAAGACGTTAAAACCTCCCAATCCAAGCTGCTTTCAGCAAGAGGAGCTGAAGGCTACGCTGATTGAAATCATCTGGAGATTTTCAGACAACAGGGCCTGAAGAACGACACCAAAGGAAAGCCCCAGAATAGCAGCGAGGACACAGCCTTGGACAGCTGTGGAAGGACAGGTGCCGCACTCACCCCAACACTGACTCTAGATGACTCTAGAGTCCATAGCTCACCAAGCTTGCTAATGATAGGTATGGGGCTGAACAATCACCAAGGGCCAAGATACACATACAAGAATAAAAATAGTGTGGTTCACATTATTTTTATGGCACCTAAGAATCAGCAGAGAGAGAGAAATTTAAAAGAAAAGAAAGAAAATGGAAAAAACAAGCCACACCACAGTTTACGAGGCTGCTCCCATCCAGCTGAACGAGCAGTTGTGGTTCTAACACTCCTGATAGATGTGACCAAAGATGTGCTGAGACTAGACCTGTGATTTCTCTCTTCCAGCTCCTTAGAATAAAGCCATTCCCGTCCTCTTGCGTGAGGTCAGCTGGTGCATCTTCACTGTATGATCTGGCTCTGCAATGGTCACTCTAGGCAGAATGAAAAGCACTGTGGATGAGGACGTCGTGGCAGTGATCTCTGGAACCGATGTGAAAGAGTCCATTCTTGGCTTGGAATCCTCCTGCCAGCATTTACCAGGTCTCACTGCCGGTGACTCTAGCCAGTCATTTGGTCTGCCTTTCCTTGAGATTAGGCCTGCTGAATGCTACCCTGTAGAAACTCCTGAAAACCACAGAGGCGAACTAGCAACGGAAACCCTGACTGGAAAGCATACCATAACTGTGTGGAGGGACATGCTGCTAAATCAGAAGAAAGCAATAATGTGTATAGCTCCTCAGGGTTCTCAATTTGAAAACTGCAAATAGAACTTGATCCCTTTGATTTTATAAGCATCACAGATGCAGCCATGGGAGAATATGCTCATGAAGAAAAATGTAAGATTCAGGAGACTTTAAGGATAAAATGTAAAAGCAGGGAGTCAGGAGAACATACTATGAGTAACACTGACATGTAAGAGACACTCTGACAACACCGAATGGTCATATGGGTTGTAGACATAGTATAAAAGCAACCACTACAAACCATTGAGAGATAGCTCAATAGAAACGGGAATGCAGTGTGAACTGTGGCAAGCAGAGGAAGCCCCAAGTGAGGGAAGTCCAGGGTGAGTGTGTGTTTGACACAGCGTTAGCCACATGGGTGTAGCACAGCCATACTCCCAGGGTGAGGCTCAGAGGGATGCAAAGCCATCCTTGGGGATCCTTAACAGATGTTTATAGTGTGCATAGAAAATGTCCACCAGATGTTTACGGACTGAAGACAGCGCCTCTGTAGAGACTGCTTCAACTAAACTTAGGTAAGCCTGCCTTTGTTGACCTGTACACATACACCTTGTCTGTTTGTTTGTGTGAATACAATAATAACCCTGCCTCCCTACTCAACTCTTTAGAGTTTCCATGGAGCCCAGACCACTTGATCTCAGCTGTTCTCTGTACGTGTGTCTCTGTATGTCTGTCTTTTCTTCATTCCCTCACAATCTCTATCAGGTTGACTCTGGGAGATTGTACAAGGAGTCAGTCAGCAATCAACACATAAAATCATAAAAGAATGAGGTATTAAGATGTTGTTTATAATTAAACAGGCATAGATTAATAAATTTAAACAAGTGAATGCTAGGGTTTCTTTTTTGCCAGATTTCCAGAACAAACAAAATGGTTGTGATATATAGTTTGTATGAAGATAACCAATGTTGGTGTCACTATGAATGATACAGTTTCTTTGGCAATGATTATGAAGAAATACTTATATCTTATTGGTACATATGCACATACATAATCACACACATGTCCAAGCAATGTTATTCATGGAGGCAAATAATTAAAAAGGAAATTATTTAAATAATTGATAAAGTAAGTACTAAGCTAGAATATTTGACCATACAGTCCTGAAAAAGGACAGAAGACACATGCAATATTTTCATGATAAATTCTTAAGTGCAAAAAGCAAGTCACATGCCAACATTAACATGTTTGTAAAGCAAATTGTATGTGTGCAGGCATATGGATGTGTCAGAAAAAGTGTGCATTGGATTTCATCATTCTCCCAGTGCTGATGACTGCAACTGAATAGATGTAAATATGCTTATTTTCCTCCCTGTGTCTAAATTTATAACAAAATGTGTGATGTTGTCACATATTTCCTGTGATTCTTACAGATCCAATATGCTTTCATCAAATTATAAATGAGGACTATTTATAAGATATTAAGCTATAATAAATTTCTTTAAATTATTTTTGTAATTAAAATATAAGATGAATCTTGACATATCTAGCATAGAGCAGCTTGCAGAGACTTTCGACATGAAATGTAATTCATTACAAATAGAACAATAGTAAGTCAGCATTCATCAAAATAAATAAGTATTTTTACCACCATAATTTTAGACATTATTTGAACAAAACCCATGTATCAGAAAGTGGGCAAAACAGGATTTTTATATAGAAAAGAAAATATTCTGAAATACGTAGAATAAAATTAGAAACTATTGTTAAAATTTCTTAGTGATATTTTTATGTATAATAATCATATTTGTAGCATGATATCCAAATTCCTTAATGTACAGAATGAATGTTATTTTCCCTCATGTTTGAAACAAGCATAGGAAAAAAAGGGTCAGGTTGCCGGTGTCAGAGGTGCCTGCCTACCTATGCCTTACGTCACACAAAAAAATGAAGAATGCAGAACTGGAAGGATTCTCAGCGATATAATCCCCAACCAATGGCCCAATTTAACTTGTTTTGTAAATGGGAAGGCTGACGTCTTGAGAGGAGGAAGACCCACCGTGCGTGGAGGTGTGTGGATTTCTGTAGCTTGCGATCAAATCAACTACTTCCTTACATCCACTGCTGGAGTATTCCACCATGGCTTCTTCACGTAGTGAAGTCCTTGCAAGCCCTAAAGTGCTAGTGAGGTTGTTTGCTGTGCCTTCACAGCCCCCACCCCTTCATCCAAGCCACTGTGGCCTAGAAATAGCAAGCATCTGGACCAGCGAGGTAGGCAAGCTGGCTTAGCCAGCAAAGGCAGCTCTCACAGCCAAAGAACCCGAGTGCAGTCTCCTCGCATTGGACTCCCACGTGGTGGAAGGAGGGAACAGATCTCCCAACTTGTTCTCTGACCTTCACATGTGGGCCGGGATACACATGCATGCATACACACAAACACATGAAATAACTGAATACACTTTAAATAAAGGGCCTGCTTCTCTGGCTTATCGAAGTAGAGAAGTGTAGAAAAGCTTTCTCTGTTCAAACCAGAGGCTCACATGAAGACACAGGATGGCAAGCTGGGCCTGGCACACACCTGTAATCCCAGCACTAGGGAACTGAGAGAGGAAAATCTCTGCCAGTCTGGGGCCAGGCCAAGTACCATTATTATATACCATGTCATGAGTTCCAGGCTAGTTAGGGTGTATAATAAGACTCTGTCTCTCAGTCTTCGTGTGCGCGCACACACACACACACACACACACGCACACACACTCAGCAGCATTGTGTCCATGAGGGCTCACCAGACTAGATAAGTCCTGGATGTTCAGTGTCCTTTGTCTTAGTAGGAAATTCTTTATATGAGCACAAAAAATCATGGGAAGCTAGAAAACAAAAACAAAAACAAAAACAAAAAGGAAAAAGGAAGGCAGGAAAGAAAGGAGAGAGAGAGAAGAAAGAAAGAAAGAGAAAACATTGGCTTTAAGACTAGTCCCTCTCTTCAGAAAAAGAAAAGAACAGAAATTTTGAAATAGTCAAATTATATTTTCATCAATTCATGTAAAACTTTATGCGAAAATGAATTTTCAAAAATGAATATATTGACACAAGACTGCTATAGAATATATAACTTTATATCTATGTGTATATATATAAATACATATTAATATATCTATATAATATACCTAGAGTATAGATAATTACAACAATGAGCTACTGGGTTATTCTGCTGGTGGGCAATTTTGAAGAACTTTTCTTTTCCACCTTTGCAAACGAATAAATACTCTTATTGTTACTTGAAACATTTCCTTGGAGGAAAACACTGCAGTTACCAGTTTCCCCTGCCCAAGTCCAGCAGGTCCATCTCCTACTCTCTGCTTCTTGCTGTGCCAGAATTTCAAAGCCCCGTGCCCACCTCTGCAGGCACTCTTCCCGTGATAATAACGTTGTCCTAATCACCAGCTTGGCAGGTGCTAGAAAATCTTTTGCTATTGTAAACAAAAAATGTACTCAAGCCACTTGAATCCCTAACACAAACAAAGAGCTACGGGGCATCTTCACTATGACTTATATCATTGAGCCTGCAAAGTTTTGTGGCAGATACCACCTATCTCAGGACAGGAAAATGGCAACTTTAATGACTGCATTTCTTCAAGTATGGTAGTCCGCTAATGTGGGAAACGGGATGCTCCCCAGCTCTGAGTATGTCCTCCCTCACCCAGTGGCTTGAGCTTTCATCTCTGGTGTTAGCTCATATCACACTTGTTTGTCCTCATTAAGCTCTGAACATAAGGGCTGCATTGCTGCTCCTCAACCACTGCAGGTACTTTCTCATCTTACAGACTTCCGGCCAGCTCCCATCCTGCTAACTTGTTTTCTGTCAACTTGACACAAACTAGAGTCATGTGAAAGGAGAGATCCTTAGAGTTGAGGAAAGGCCTTCATAATATCTGGCTGTGGGACATTTTCTTAATTAGTGATGGGTAGGGTAGGGACCAACCCCGTGGTGGGTGGTGCCATCCCTGGGCTGCTGGTCCTGACTTCTATAACAAAGCCGGCTGAGCAAGTCTGGTGGAGCAAGCCAGTAAGCAGCAAGCACAAGAAAATGAAACCCTCTCCTCACCAAGATGCTTTTGGCCATGGAGTTTCATAGCCTCAATAGGAACCCTAACTAGGACACCCTCTTTCTTATGTGCTCTTCACAAAGAGTCTCACATACGGAGCCCCTTCCTACCTTTCCGCTTAACCATTCTGTGCTGGTTTGCATGAACATTTGAACAACTTTCCACCAGCTGGTTTGGGGAGGTTTAGGTGGTACAGCCTAGCTGGAGGAATTCTATCACTGGGGACAGGCTTTGAGATAAACTTTACATAGGCCACTTACAGCTCACTCCTGGAGTCACCATTTATAGTGGAGGATGCACACGTGCATGCTCGGCTTCCTAGAAGCATAAGCCCCCAAATTCTTCTATAAATTGCCCTTGTCATGGTTTTTATTTCTCAGCAGCAGAAAAGTAGCTAATACACAGGTCTACCCCCTCACCCAAGAGACACTGTCAGCAGTGACCAGTCACTAGCTTGTACCACTCTACTTTAAATCTCAGCAGAGCCTGAAGAAATACTGGCCGAATTTCTAAGCTTTTTTTTTTTTGTAATCAGTCCCCTCTCATAAAAATGCACACTGTCTGGTTCCCCGCTGTGCCCTAGCACCTGAACACCACCTCGTAGGTACCCAATAAACATTCAATGGTAAGTACTTGGATGTCTTTACCTTGCAACTCTCCAACTAAACATACAGGAGGGAAAGAAAACTCTCTAAAGAAAAAAAAAAGTATAAAATTTGGCTCTTGCTCCTACAACCCGTCCCCTAGCACCTGGCACGTCCTTCTGCAGAAAAAGGCTAAATTAGATTCAAACCATGGGGTGGGTTTAACAGGTACTAAAAATAAGTATCAACACATAAATTTGGATGTTAGCAAATCCCACTCCAGATCTTTAAACTAATTCTATGTATGCAATATAAACTTAACATATCTGCCTTAAAAAATACCACGTGTCAAAGGCTTAATTCAAAGGAAGTTTGGAAAATTATTGTGTGATCTTTCAAGGCCGGCTAGATCTACATAAGCATGATGGAGCAAGTCCTGGAGGAGACTTGGAGTCTGTAAGGGAGAGAGGTTGGGGGGCGGGTAGAGCAGGTACCAGGGTTTTCAGGTAGCGAGAGCTGGATGGACTCATGTATATTTATGAGCGCCCTTCTTGTCAGTATGTTGGAATGGTTTCTCTCACCTTCTCATCACCATCAAAAGACGCAATGTACATCTGCTGAGTGAATGAGAGACTCACGGCTTACTACTGAAATGAGAATAGATGGCTGCCCTTGTTACCAAGCAGTTTGTATACACGATACAGAGAGCATTAGTAGAGAGCAGGATTCCTGTTGGACATTGGAATTGCATGGACCTTACCGAGAAATTTCTCTGGAAAGATTCCAGCGCGGCCCTGGAGCATTACGTCCTGAGAGTGTGCTGGGTGGTGCTACTTACTGACCTCTATGGGAGACCATGGTTCCTGACTGACGTTCTCTGTAAAGTCCAACAGACCAATTGGAACGGGAGCAGTCTTCCATGGGAAAATATCACAGAAGCAAACCAGTCTTTGAAATGCAAAAGTTTACAAAAGTTTAATTAATGCAAAGGCTGTCTCCTCTGTGGAATCTTTCAAGCTACTTGGAAAGGAGTGACTCCTTCCTTCTCAACCCTGCTCTATTCCGTACCTGGAGAGACACGGCCCACACTGCTCTGCTCCCCAGAGCCTGTCCCTGTGCCACAGCTGCAGTAATGAGGGTTCTGATCACCAATGAAAACTTCTAAAATGAATCTGATGACATTCCGTTATAGTTTCATACTTTTAACATGCATCTGAAAGCAGTGGGAGACTGACTGTCAGTAACTTAGAAAGAAAGGTAAAGCAGCAATATTTTAACCTGTTTCTCAAAAGTCTCATAGAAAACCACTTCAATTCTGTCTTATGAGACCGTTTGGGAGACTTGGGTTTCTGTTTCTTTTTTCTCATTCTTTTTGCTGTTTAGGTTTATAATCAGAAGAGAGAGATGTGTCCTGTGTGGTTTTGTTGTGCAGGAAGAACAATAGGAAAGTCTTTGCTGTGTTTCTTCACATGCTTGTTTATATACTTAGACTTACTGGAGATGTATCCCCTGTAGAATATAGACATCGGAAAAAATGGTGCATAAATCATCATAATTTTCCAAAATTGCAAAATATTACTCCACATAAGGCCGCTTACTTTGTCAACACTGAAGACATTGTAAGTTCTCATTTTATCCCTTAACACTGTCTTTTGCTTTTATTTTTGTTTTTGTTTGAGACAGAGTCTCACTATGTATACCAGGCTAGCCTGAACTCACAGAGATCATCCTGCCTCTGCCTCTGCCTCTGCAGAGCTAGGACTGAAGCACCCCACACTAAATTAACTATTTTTTTATATTTTAAATTATTTTAATAGAGGCTCAAAAGTGTGGTAAACAGAGTTTCACTGTATATTACAGTATTATCTACAGAGAAGAAAAACAGGAATTTTAAATTCTTGGATATTCATTTTCAGAAGTTCGTGGCAAGCATGACCTTGGCAATGTATAAATAAGATTCATAATTAATCATGGACCCATCCATTAAAAGTTGGATTCCCAATATTATAAGTGAAAAAAATTTGCTTCAGAAATCTGAAATTTTTTGTTCACAAAGTAAAATAAAATATGAAGCTTTCAATGTGAAGCTATTCCTTCCTTCTTAGTTGTCACTTATTAGAGGCATTGCATCAGTGCTCCTGTTTCCATAGCAATAGTTGTTTGTTCTATGGTGATAAAACAAATGAAATAGTCTCTTTTAAAAACCTTCAAGTCATTCAATCCAATGAGGCTGCCTCATAGCAACAAGAGGATGGATTACATGACTTCAAGCCTAATTTAATGCTTCACTGCTTAAAACACAGACAAAAATCTTACAAGTTTATTTTCAGTGCATGCAAAAATATTCAGGGAGTTGCAAACAGCTGGCTTAAGGTCAGATATACAGGAAATAGTACAATTTGAATTTTAAAACCATAATGTCTAAGCTCACTACACACCTGAGGTTTGCCACTGCTGTGAAGTAGTCTGGGCCAGGTACCGATTCTCTAGTTGTTGCTAAAGTTCTAGCTTATGACCCCAATTTTCATAATCACCAAGAGCTAGCTTCACCCCTTAAAAATATAGCCACAGAGCTATGAGCTTCCCTATCAGGAGGTATGGTAGGCTCACCCAGCTAAGGCCTGCTCAATAACAGGGGTCCGAGAAAGGAATCTCCTGGATGAGAGTCTAAGCTACCTTGACTGTTTTCTCTGTCTCCTAAGCACAGAATGTGGCTTCCTTCTCACTACTGCCTATGGCCATAGGTGCTCCGAATGTTTCTATAATAGTTGGTAATCATTGAAAAATGATCCTTTGTCTGAACAAGGGTTTTCAGAGCTTCATAGGCTTCAGGTAAAACCAGGGGCCAGCCACAGACCCAAGAAACACAGGAAGAAGGCAAACAGCCTATGGGTATCTGTGGGTAGCCAAGGCTCAGATGACTTTGTTTCCCGGGTTTTTAGTTCACCAGGGCCCTTCCTTAACACCCTCCTGTTAACTGAGCAATTTGCCTTGCTTAGGACTCCATAGGTTGATGTAGGAGGGTCATCTGTCTATGTGTTACTTTCATTGGTTAATANTTATTTCCGGGTATGAGCTAGCCGTGCGGGAGCTGGGCCGGACGAAAAGCAGGCCCGCTCCCCTTATTACTACAATAGGTCACTTGTAAATGTTTGTGACATTGAAGGCTCTAAAAGGTATTTGCCAAAGTCCACCCGTCCTCACGGCTTTATCATCAGATGAGAAACCCTGTGTGGCCATTTCTGAGCAGGATGAGCTCTTTGAATGGACTGACATTCTGCAGATGCCCTAGTTCTGAAGAAAACTTATGAAAGTCATCTGTTTCCAGGTCCATTCCCCTCTGAGCTAAATGAGTGATACTTTCGTTCCAGTTGGTCCAAGGCTGGTCATAGCTGAAGAACACCTGGCGGGCACTGAGCCAGAGAACAGCCACCATTCCACAGCCACAGTCCCATGCAGTCCTCTGCACCCATCAGGGTGGGGACCACACAGAGAGTGACATGTTACATTGGGCTTTGCTCTGGTCTCTTAGTTCCCTTAACGCCTTTATTGATGGCTGCAGAACACAGAC
The DNA here is from genome assembly GCA_001685075.1 of Bramus lutescens. NCBI lineage: Eukaryota > Metazoa > Chordata > Mammalia > Rodentia > Cricetidae > Bramus > Bramus lutescens. Next base: position 128,936 of record LOEQ01001672.1, on the reverse strand, counting down.
TAGGAAATAATGCCAAGAAAGAGAATTGGGGGTATGTTATCTTTTGTTAAAATTATTAAATATTAAAATTAATATTTTAAAATTTTCTTTCATGCTCCCTGCTTCTGTGAGAGAAGAGGGCTGAGGCTTTCAGAAGTAGTGGATCCATTTTTCTTGTAAGACCAATTATAGGAAGCAAGTCATATCCATGAACATATGTAGATTTTGAGTGTTTAATGAGCAGAAGTTATGAGATGCGTTATAAAAGTGACAGCAAGTGTTGACAATCAGCAAGGCACCTGCCACAGTCATTACCACCCTCCCCAGTGTCCCCTTCTAAACATGGAAAGCCATTATAGCCCCTCGTCTAGAAGTGGAGAATTGGGGAATGCACACATATGTGCAATATGCTCATTAAGCAATTCATTCCAGATTCATGAGTCCCTCTCAATTATTTTCTTTCTATATTAAATTTATTTAAAGTGGATACATCAAAATCATGAGTATTTTACCCACCTCGGGGTAAAAATGCCGTGTGACATTTTGATACATGTACACATTGCATGTTATTGGAAGCCTACCAAGCATCCTTCTCACCTCCAACATTTCTTCATGTTTTATAGTTAAAATATATAATCCCCCATATTTTAGAAGTACACAGTCTATCGTCCTTTCTCTCACCTTTCTGGGAAACAGCCTACATTATTGCTTGGGAAGTCTGAGGAAGGCCACAGAATTCCCATCTTTATTTAAAATTGGTGTTGTTTTCATCATGAATATTTTCATTAATTCTGACTCCAAAATGTTTACAGTGTGTGTGTACATGTGTGTGTGTGTGTGTGTTTATACCTACATAGCACACAGCACACAAGTGGAAGAGGAAAACTTGTAGAAATCAGTGTCCTCTCCTTCCACCAGGTGAGTCTCAGGGATAGAACCCTGATTATCCAGCTTGGTAGCAAGCCCCTTTAGCCATCTCACTAGCCCTAAGTTTGGTATTAAGTGTGGCATTAAACATTCTATATCTTGGTTACAGAGTTTATTGACACTTCTTAGATTGCCTGCCAGTGACTGCTTTCCTCACCTAACTCTGAAGCATCCTGGTTGAGGAGTATGATAGATAATCGGAGACCCAATAATGAAGTATATGAAGCTTATGAAAATATTTAGAAGCTGTATACAGAGAAATGAAACTTACAAACCATTTGTAAGTAGTTACCAGAGACAAGTGTAAACCACATTCTGCAAACTCCCTTGGCCCATCACGAAGTAGAGTCCATATGTCAATCAAAGACCTGTGTGTCCAAGTTTCAATTTTAACAAGAGTTAAGATCATTCTAGTTTGCTGCTCTTAAACAACAAGACAATTTTTATTCTAAAGTTATACATCCATTCAAATTATTTTTGCCATTTGTAAGATTTTTCTGAAGTGGAGGATATATGCGTTCATCAAATGATGTCTGTATTATAAACATACCATCTCCTTAACTGGAGTTGCCCCATTGACTTCATTACTTTTCAGAATCACAAATCATTTCTTTTCATCACATTTGCTTTAAACACCAGTTATTTATTTATAGCTCTTTCCTGATGTGGGATTCCCCTCTGGATGCTGTGAATATGTTTTATTACCATTGGTTAATAAAGAAGCTGATTTGGCCTATGGCAGGGCAGGATATAGCTAGGCAGGAAAGCTAAACTGAATGCAGGGAGAAAGAAGGCGGAGTCAGGCAGATGCCATGTAGCTGCCCAAGAAGCACATGTGAGATAACAAACCACGAGCCTCGTGGGAAAATAGAAATGGATTAATTTGAGATGTAAGAGCTAGCTAGAAATACACCTGAGCTGTTGGCCAAACACTGTTGTAAGTAATATAGTTCTGTGTGATTACTGGGGTCTGGGTGTTTGGGAAAAGAAAATGCAGCTTCCATTTGCAATGTCTTGTGAGCTGTGTGAACTCTGAGGAATGAACTGTATTAGTCTTATCAAGTCTGCTTCCCTGGTTACCAGCGACTTTTCACTCTGCATTTTTATGAGCCTTAACAGTGGGTTTAGCTGGTGGTGCAATTACCAGACTGGGGGGATTTAAAACCCTTGTAACGGAGTAAGCATGACAGCCAGCGCACCACATGGGCCTGCTATTACAGTCCCACACATCTCAAGGGAGGAATTTCTCTCGAGGCATAAGAAGTCTCCACATTTGGAGTTTGTCTTCAGGGAATGCCATTGAGTAGAGAAACAGTTAAAAAAACAGCCTCCTATTTCTCTCTGTGCCTCACTTAATCTGAAACTCTTATACTGTTCCTTTCTGCTTGACAAATTCACAAGAACATCCAATACAATGAAATATACTCACGTTCTCCAGTGCTAGGATTCATAAAACAGGAAGAAGCAGGCTCCTGGCTCTTCTCAAGCAAGAGCGGGGGTATCAAAAATTTAGAGTGTGTGATTTTTCCATCACTTTACCTACTGCTCCAAATCTGTATTCATTTAAGAAGTCCCATTTGGCTCTTTGCCAAGGGCTGAGTCGGAATCGCTTGCCTACCAAAGAGTGGTAGCATCTGGCCTTGATCACGCTCCTGATTAGAGCAACCAAAGCCAAAGGTGAAACAAGGTGAGGGGATGAGAAGCCGAAAGCAAAACCTGGGTTGGGGATGAAGGAAAAGGAGAGTCACAATTAAGCCCATCCATAGCACAGCCCTGGGTTTACATAGCCCAGGTCCCTCTCCCCACCCACAGGCAGCCAGGAGTCTTCAGAGACTCAGTGTCCATCCATCGCTTCCACCCTGGTGGCTTGACTTTGAGCCTCAGATCACAAATGTGTGCCGCCTTTTCATGGGTGACATCTGCATCCGAGTGAGCATCCCTCCACAAAGGGACATCCATCATGCTGAGAGCGGAGTTTCGGGGGCAATTGTGATTAGAGACCCTGCAGGGGAATGGAGAGGCCTGTGGGCACATTCCTCAGGCTGCTGTCCTTTGCCTTAGTGAATGTCTTAACTTTAGAGTGGCCAGGAAGAAGGCTGTGTTTGTTGGAATGTCTAGGAGTTGATTCTCTTTCCCCAAGTGTGTGGCTCGGCAGTCTCATGAGCTCGTGTGAATTTGTAAAGCAATCGCAGGAGGAGTTCTTAAATATGACTCTATGGCTTAGAGGCCCTCGAAGCTAAAGCATCTTGATTTTCTCCACCAAAACTATTCAAGCCAAATGCTGTGGCCTTTCCGTGACACTGTTCTCTCTCCATTGGACACGGGATATTTTCTGTTCCCAACATCAGGACCATAGAACTCAGTTCACTGACAATTGTGTCACTGGTGATTGTGAAACCCTGGAACTAAGACAACCTGTCTATAAAACAATCACAGAAACACTAGTATTAATGATTAAGTCACACGGTTGAATCTGAGCAGTGGTGGCTGTAGATTTCCTTTCCCCATTACCTTATAGAATATTGGTGAGTTTGACTTTTGTTCCCTCCTCCTTCCTGACCTATCTCTGCCCCTCCCCCATCCCTCCTCTTGCTCAGCCCCTCTGCTTCCCCAAGTGGGTAATTGGGAGACCTGCTAAGCCTCAGCCTCACCCCATTCGCCCTCTGATCTTTATTGGGAGGTTTTCTTCATTTCCAACCAGAAGCCTGATTTCTGTACATGCAGGGACTTCCAGATGCTTTGTGTCCCAGGTTCCAAGCTGAAACGGAGGTATGGTAACTTTAAAGCCCACACATTGTCCCAATCAATGCAAATAAACCTCTCTTGCCTACTGGGAGACGGGAAGCCAGGAATACAGATTGAAAATAGAGGGGCGCATGCACCAGAATTCGGTCCAACACCTTCAAGGACTGTCCTGAATGTTTTAAACCACAGGAGATGTTGAGGTTTAAGGTAGACTTAATTTGCAAAGAAAATGCCATGTGGGAAACCACTCTAAAAACCTGCACTGTTCACAAGCTCCCTGGCTTGGTTGTCCCTAAACTTTATGGTCTCTTTTTGAGGAGAACTACATGCAAACATTCACAGAGGAAGTATTTTTAATTAGCCTCCCTCACTTCACTGCTCAGATTCTCTCTCACTGGCCTTCAGTGCTCACCTTGGGTTATTTTGGTTTCCAAAGCCCTGGACTAACTTTCAGGTTATAATCGAGAGTCCTTTTGAGCAAGGATCTATGTTTCCTTGTTTCCACTCAGTCCCCTTGGAATCCCAAAGAATACGCAGAAGCAAAGAGTATACTTTTAAAGCATACTTCCTCTGCTGGTTTATTAAAATCTTAAATGCTTTTTTTAACTTACAGAAATTAAAATTTGGACATATATTTTACATTCTGGCCTTATGGTTTAATGACACCTTTGTCTCAAAATCATGGTCATCATGGCTCTGATTGTTTGAAACAATACCATCCTTGTTGGGAAATGATTGGCAATGGACTTTCTTCAGGGGGAAGGGAAAAGTATGAGATGCTGCTGTTTCTCTAGCAGAGAGGCGGGCTAAGCATTGACTGAAGAGGGAAGGGAAACAGGGAGGTGGCCTTTCCAATCATCCATTCCGTACGACATGCATACCAAGACAACGGATTATCCCACTGATTCAAACTGTCAAACAGTGCTGTGTGTATTTTATCATTTTAAATGATGGTGAGTCTGATGAGGGGATTCAAGGCTTTTTAAATGGCAGCTCAGAAGAAGATGCTGGCAGATTTGGTGTGATGACTCACAACACAGTTACAAAGCAGGTCCTACTAGTTCCTTCTCCTGTCACGGTGAGTAAACACCTGACAGGAAGGAGGGAGGAAGGACTGATTGGGGTTCATAGTCTGAGAGGCTAGAGTCCATCATGGTCTGGAAGGCACTGTGGTGGGAGCC
>LOEQ01001672.1:100972-124091 GCA_001685075.1 Bramus lutescens | reverse complement strand
TGGAAGTGAGCTGCCTGCTCACTTCTCGGTGGACCAGGCAAAGCAAGGGGAATTCTGGGGCTCATCTGGATTGCTCTTTCTTCCCTCATATGAGAATGAGTCTTCCTCCCATGAATCCTCTTTTGAAACCTCACACTGACAAACCCAAAGGTGTGGGGACGCGGATCTTGTTCCATTGGGTTCTCAAGTCTCCTGTCTGTGCCTTAGGCCTTGCTCCCCATCCTGCCATCCCTTAGCCCTTCTCTCATATGCCACGTTGTAATGTGTAACAGAGGTGGAGAACCTTTCATCAAAGGCCAAACGAGATCGCTATCTTCAGCGCTCTGTCCCCAGCTGCAGACATACTAGGATGCTGTCAGAGACACTCTTCACAAAGGCAGTGTGTCACAATGCTTTTGTTGGGCTTTCTACAGTGCCGGTCCTGACTGGCTTCGAACCGGTAACATGCTAGGAGAGTAGAAACATTTCCTAATGGGTTAGCATTCCTCAGTCCCAGATTCACAGCAAAGAGATGATCTCAGAGGCTCCTTACGTTTGAGCACAAGACTGACAGGCTCAGCACTGATGGCCAGACTCTCTTGGCCTCTGGCCCTCAGGCCACTTTGAACCATCTGTCTGTTGGTTATTGGGAACCACTCCTAGATTCCTGCACTGTGGGATGGCAGGCTCTCCTATTCAGTTAGAAGGATTAGGAATATACGACATTTCTTTGAAGCCACCTTCCCGAAATCTTGGGAATAAAGCTGTTAATCAGCTAAACTGTAATCCTGGATCAGATTTCTGCCCATGTCAGGACTGCTTTGATGACACAGCCCAGGCCTGAAATGGAGCTGCGGGCTTGGAAGCCAGTGTCACATTCTGTGGGCCTTCCATTGCTACAACTCTTCCCAGAGTTCTATGCTACATTATGCCTCCTCCTTCCAGATCTCAGCTGTCACAATACAGCAGTAGCTACTCGACTCCAAATGGGGTAATAATGGTGCTTTGTGGGTGAAGAATTAGCTACGAGACAGGAGGGTTTTGCTACAGAGAAATCATTAATTTCACTATTTGGAGAGGTGTTTAAAACCGAATGTATTTGGGAAGCAATGTTACCCACAAAATGGTATATATTTAAATAAGGCCACAACAACCTAAGATTCACCATTTGACACATGAAGACTACATGCAAATATTGAACAGTAGGAAACTGGATCCCTGGGAAGATTGATATTGGAACCCTGAAACCAAGTCGGAGCTAGATATCCCCACGTATGGAAAGTCAACCCACTCCAGTTCAAACTGCTGATGGCTGCGTCATTTGGCTGAAAATCCACTAGAGAGAGGTGAGGGGAGCAAGCATGAGGCAAAGAGACAGTCAGGACCACATATAAGTGTCTGAGGCTGGACTAGACTTGCTCAAGCTGGATTACACTGCCTTGGTCCTCTGCGCAGCATCTCCATCTCTCGGATGAGACCCATGTCTCCTGTGTCTTCAGGTGGTCTCGGAACAAGTACAGAGCTCCGGCCATGGTGGTTGCTAACGTAGTATTTGAGGAGTGATTTAGATGCCCCCCAAGCATTTCCTGGGCCACCACTTCACTGCCTCTATTTGTTCACCAACCTAGCTCTACGCAAGGCCCATGTGTCTCAACTATCTCCGGGTCACTTTTCTCAACAATAGAAGCCTCCAAGGTCAACCATGTGTCATTTGGGTCTTTTAATCTTTGTCCAGAAATGTTAGAGTTTTTGTCTTATCATTCTGGAAGAATGTTCCAAGCAGTTCAAGGACTGACTAAAGATTGCAGAATTCACACGCTTCTGCCAAATAGTGCTTAATATTAACACCAAAAAGAAAGAGTATTAGTCCTAAAGTCATGCCAGAGCAAGTTCAGGCAGAGAACAAAGCATGTCGTGTGTGGATTGCTCAACTAGCATGCTTCTCATAACACTGATGCTATTGTCAGCAATAACAAAGCCCGAGAAAAGGCCTTGGCAGAGGTAGTGTACATTTATTTGTTTTTGAGCTTTGATAATAAGTTGGCTGTGATGTGATCTTTATTATACTGAGGAGTGTAAAACACAGCTTGTTTTTAAAAACCTTTGACAACTTCTGACAGATGTTTATTTCAATGGCATCCAGGGCTCTGCCTGTCTCATGGCATTCTGTTCTTGCTCGCTTTTCTACACAGAACTTCCCAGGTAAAGACGACATGCCTGGACTGATTTCAGCTTGTTATACAGCCCCACGTTGCAGCAGCCAGTTTGGCTCTTACTGTATGTGATGGCTACAGAACTTCAGTTTATTTATGGGATAGCCAATGAGCCAGCATTCATGCCTCGCCTGGGACAGTTTTGCCTAAGTTCAAACTGTGTATTGGATTCCCTGTTGTAGGGGTTTAGGCATAATTTTGTAGGTGCAGCAGTGAATTTACCCAAGTCAGAGTAGCTGATACATACGGGCTTTAAATAGAACTATTTCCTTAAGAGAAATCCATTCTAAGGAGTCAGGGAGGTTACATTTTGGAAGAATTTGAACAACAAAACAATTTTGGAGGATCATAAAATTTCTTGTTTTATGAGTTCTCGTTTGACTGGGTTAAGTTAACCTTAATATTTTGCACTGTTTCCCCAAAAGACTGAGAGTCTATGAGGAAGAGACACAAAGGCAAAGTCAGTAAACAGCCTGGTGCACGAGCTAGGCACATGTAAATTCAGGCTCAAGGAAGACCAGTGTGAGAAGCTTGAAACTACAAAGACAAAGCTAACACATTGTCCTCAGTGGTATTTCTTCAGATAGGAGGAGGCTCAGCACCAGTCACAGAAAACTGAGAGCCATGTTTTTGTAGACAAGAAAGATACTTTGTAAACTTTGCAGTTTGAATGCTTTTAGGTGGAATGCACAACCCCTGTCCTTATGTTTCTAGGGTCTAGTGCCTGACTCCTTGTGGCTTTTGAGTTTGGGATTCAAATCATGCTTTAGCTCTAGACCACTACCCACTCATGGTGTATTGGTGTTCTAGACAATGTGCAGACTCCCCCATCGAAAGATGCAAACGAAGGTACATCCAAAAGTGTATACTACTATCTAAGGCTTCATTCTAATTTCGTGCAGATCGGTGAAGACAATGAGCAAGTACCCGGCTGCTTTCACTGTCAAGTTCATGGCCCTTTGAATGCCAGTGAATATGGACTTCGATGTGAGGCCATGTTTCTCCTGCTCTCTCTGCGTGCCTCAGAGATGCCTTGCTCCACCACCTTTCCTCAAACCAGCATGTCCCTCAGCTGCTACTCTTCCTTGACACAGAGATTAGGTTTGATGTACTATAAAATCATGAGATTGAAAATGCTAAAATAGAAGAAAATGCCAAAAATTTGTATTTGTATTCTTAAAATATCTTGAGAGTATGAGTCAATTTATGCTAAGTGGAAGATTCACGGCTCTGCAATTCAGGATGGTACAGTTAGTCATAAAATCCCACACAGGGCAGAGGCCAAAATCAGTAGCACAAATAGGCAGCTTTCATTTGCTGACTGATGAAACTATATAATCTTTATGGAAGCTGAAACCTCACTATACTGTCTTATCCCCCACATATGACTTTGACATTTTAAAATTACTTTTTATTCATTCATTCATTTATTTATTTTTAGACAGGGTCTCACTATGTATTGCATGGCCTGGAACTCACTATGTAGAGCAGTCTAGTCTCAGGCCCACAGAGGTCTTCCTGCCTCTGCCTCCTGATTATTGGAATTAAAGGTGTGCACCATGATTTCCAGCCTTGATTCATTTTTGCTAATAAGGCCTTATAAAAACTGTAATATTTGAGCCCTTATAATTTAGTTTGACTTTATTGAATATAAAAAAGACTATATGTCGTAATCAATTTAAATATTCAGTAACATACACAAACACACAAAAAATTCCTTCTGAAATCAAACAGATTATATATATGTGTGTGTGTGTGTGTGTACATATACACACATGATCATCTTTTCCAGAATAAAGAAAAATACTACCTTCTTTTTCTCAATAATTTATTTAGTTGTTGAGAATAGCAAGGTACATTATTGTGAAAGATACTCTGGTTACCTTTAAAATGGAATATAAAAATAGTCTCAAGGCAAAATAAGCTAATTTCAGAAATGAATTAGCTTTTTGGAAGACTGTTATGTATTATAATTTCAAATAAATAATAAAGGTAGATAAATAAACTTTAAAAAGAACATGACTGGCAAAGCTACACAGAGAACCCTGTCTCAAAAAAAAAAACAACAATAAAAATTATGGCTGCCATCAGTTATTTTGTCAAAATGATGGGTACATTTGAGAACAAAGAAAGAGGCTAGAAGAAAAGATAATAATGATTCATTTGTGGGTAGGTCCCAGAATTCATATATACTGTTTATTTTGTAGCTTATCTTTTTCAGTGTTACGAGTGAACCCAGGGCCTCACATCTTCTATGACCCTTCATTTTTGAATGAGTAAAGGGAATTTCTTGGCCTTTTCAGTGGAATTCTCCTGGTCATTAGAAATGCTGAGTCTCTTATTGATTGAGCATTTACGTATCTTATTTTAAGAAATCTGTTTTCAGATCCTTTGCTCATTTTAAAAATTGGGCTGTATATTTTTATGATTGATTGAAATACAAAATGTCCCCAATAGACCAATTTATTTGAACACTTGGTCACCAGCTGGTGATACTGTTTGAGAAAGTGGTGGGCTCTTTAGAAGTAGAGGAAGTGAGTGGGGGGGGGGCTGGCCTTGAAGCCTGGTAACCAAGCCTCACTTCCTGTTTGCTCTCCCTTTCCTTAGTGTGGGATGCATTTTCTCTAGCCTCCCTGTGTTCCTTCCCTGCCTGAGGCCATGCCTTCTTCACCAGGGTATCCTGAGTGGTTTCCTGCTCCTTCCATTCCTCACTCTGATGCTAGATGGTTCACTCACCACTGTTCTTGCAAAGACTTCCATTTTTCTCAATGAATTGTCCTGACAAACTTGTCAACAAAGATGACTTACAAAGGGAGGAGCTTAGTTTGACTCTGCAATCAGGAGAATATTGGCTTATATTTGTTAGAACTTATCTGTAAATCAACTCTTTTCACTTTGTTCCAAGCTTTATTTGGTTAGATATTAATATACCCAGTACATCTTACTTCTGGTTACTATTAACATAAAACATACCACAAGATCTTTCATATTAGCCTTTGTGCCTTTGCATTACATGCTGGATTCTTGTAGAGAGATTCATTCATTCATTCTTTCAATATCTGCCTGTCATTGGAGAATATAATATAATTGTATTTAATGTCCTTACCAAGAAAGTGTGATATATGTCCAGTATTTTGTTACTTTTTGAGCTTCTGATGTTTACTTGTCCAAAGGAATTATATATCCATATGAAAACACGTGCGGTGATATTTTGAGCAGTTTGTTAATAGTTCTCAAAATGTAGCAAGAACTAAGATGTCCTTTGGTAGGAGAATGGATAAATGCATTCATCCAAATAGCATATACTGAAATAAATGAGGAATAAAGTATATCTGGAAAAAATGTATCAAGTCATGAAAATGCATGCATGTGAAATAAGTTGAAGAAGTCCATTTGAAATGGCTGTGTGTCATGTGATTATTGCATATGATACTATGGAAAGGCCACAGTGTGAAAATAATAAAATGTCAGTGGTTTTATGGAGAATGGGTGGAGGAAGAGGGAGAGGTCTTTAAAGCAGTGGAAATGCTCCCTAAATGTTATGTTGCTTACAGTGATGGATACATGTCATGGGTTTTCTGAACTCATAGAACTGAAACAGCAAGAACTGAATTTTAGCATTAACTCTATACTTTGGGGATTGTAATTCACTAGTCCAGGTTCCTATGCTATGGCAAACATACCACAGTGGTGGCAGAGACTGATAAAGAAGGAAGTTCTGTGTGCTTGGGGAACCTCTGAACATGTCTCTACGTGCTAAACCTAACTTCCTCTTAAAAATAAAATCCTTCAAAAACATCCAATACAGTAAAGACAAAGAGCAATGTTGTTATAGATTAACCCTATTTCTCTCACAGATACTGCCTCAAATGTCTCCTGTGCAAAGAAGTCCTTCTGAAAAGCCAATCTATATGAGCCTCTTTTGCTACCGATGTCTTTTCTTTACTTTAATGTGTTTCTCATTTTCATTTGAGAAACAATTTGGCAAGTTAATTCATGTATTATTTCATATACTTTTCATAGGGATTGCTTCATATATAATGCCTATTATTTCACCCAACACCTCTGCACAATGTAATATATACCGAATATTGACTATGTTGTGAAGTATTAACAAAATGATGAAGGAATGACCTTTCAGATAGCTTTTACTTGGTGTATCATTCAGTAACTCAGCTTGCTTTTAGGTAGGTTGCATTGTCTCCAGTTCAGAAATAAGACAAATGAGGCTTAGATAATTTGTTCAAATGAAAGCAAACATTTACAGAAGTGTCAAGATTCCAAATCTGACTTCAAAATGAGGAATTCCAACTGAATTTCTGGACCATTCCATCTAATTCGGGGTGATTCTATGCTGTGTTCAAGGGAAGCTCACAGGGAAATCAGTGACTTGGTCCAGTTATTAGAAGACGTCACCACACAGGAAAAGTGTGGCAAGCAATGAAGGATGCCACACCTCCATAGATAACCAGAGGGCTCAGCCTGCAAAGGAAGGGGATGAGCCAGGCTGAAGACTCTGATAAGGGGAAGTAAAGGATGGCGTTTAGTAGATAGCATCGATGAGGGGAGAAAAAAGGGAAGTAAAATTAAGGTCTAAAAATTCTTAAAGGTGGTGGTAAGAGTGGAAACAGTTGAAAACACCAAAACAGGCAATGAAAACACTCTCCTGCCCCCTTCCCAGATTACAAAGATGTGAGAGAAGGAAGCAACGTAGTAAGGGAAGTCAGAAAATAGTTTCCTCAGAGAAAAACTAGTTTACTTAAGGCACAATCAACGGAAGCTCTGAGAAGATGGTGAGACCAGAGGGTGGAGAAGATGGTGGGGAAGGGGAGGAAGTGGTGAGAGCAGACAGGGGAAAGATGGTGGGGGTAGGGGGAGGAAGTGGTGAGTGCAGGGAGGAGAAGATGGGAAAAGTGGTGAGAGCAGAGGGGGGAAAGATGGTGGGGTAGGGAGAGGAGGTGGTGAGAGCAGACAGGGGAAAGATGGTGGGGGTAGGGGGAGGAGGTGGTGAGAGCAGGGAGGAGAAGATGGGGGAAGTGGTGAGAGCAGAGGGGGAGAAGGTAGTGTGAGCAGAGGGAGGAGGTGGTGTGAGCAGAGGGAGAAGGTGGTGTGAGCAGAGGGGGAGGAGGTGGTGTGAGTAGAGGGGGAAGAAGGTAGTGTGAGCAGAGGGGGGAGGAGGTGGTGTGAGCAGATGGGGGAGAAGGTGGTATGAGCAGAGTGGGGAGGAGGCGGTGTGAGCAGAGTGGGGAGGAGGTGGTGTGAGCAGAAGGGGGAGGAGGAGGTGTGAGCAGAAGGGGGAGGAGGTGGTATGAACAGAGGGGAGAGGAGGTGGTGTGAACAGAGGGGGGAAGAGGTGATGTGAGCAGAGGGGGAGGAGGTGGTGTGAGCAGAGGGAGGAGGAGGTGATGTGAACAGAGGGGGAGGACGTGGTGTGAGCAGAGGGAGGAGGAGGTGATGTGAGCAGAGGGGGAGGAGGTGGTATGAACAGAGGGGGGAGGAGGTGGTGTGAACAGAGGGGGGAAGAGGTGATGTGAGCAGAGGGGGAGGAGGTGGTGTGAGCAGATGGGGAAGGAGGTGGTGTGAGCAGAGAGGGAGGAGGTGGTGTGAGCAGAGAGAGGAGGAGGTGGTGTAAACAGAGGGAGGAGGAGGTGGTGTGAGCAGAGGGGGAGGAGGTGGTGTGAACAGAGGGAGGAAGTGGTGTGAACAGAGGGAGGAAGTGGTGTGAACAGAGGGGAAGGAGACGGTGTTAATAGAGGGAGGAGGAGGTGGTGTGAACAGAGGGAGGAGAAGGTGGTGTGAGCAGAAGGGGAGAAGGCGGGATGAGCAGAAGGTAGGCAATTGGTGCTTGAAAGAGTATCCCAAGCTGCATTTGAACTGAGTGGGAAGTCAATGTGGATGGACTTGAAGCTTCTTGTGAAATCTCTGGGACCTACCCAGGGAAAGTGTTGAGCACTTCACTGGCTTCTGTCCCAGAGATTTGTAATGCAAAATAGTGGGCAGAGACTGCTCATTTGCTTTGAGATTGACAAGAATCCTGATATCTGCAATTTGAAATTTCTTGGTCTGCACTGGAATAATTCCAGAATCTGCATATAATGTATTATGTAGTAAGGGCAAGCTAACAGGTATAAAACGCGCTGAGCTTTAAGCAGGTGTGGCTAGTGGAGGGACCGTCATCCCAGAAACGTTTTAAATGTATTTAAGCCTGAACGATTCCTTTAACACATATAGTCTTTTTAGGAGTCTGTTTTCCCTGCTGCTAGGGTATTGGTACTCTTAGAAACATGGGTCTGGTAAAATTAATAGGAGTCAATCTTTGAAAATACTTGAGAGAAATAGGAGGGTACCTCAAAAATAAGCAAGTAGCTGTAGATTTGTTTGCTGAGTCAGGAGGAAGGCCTGATGCAGAGACATGAGAAGGCAGGAGGACGGAGCCTCAAAGCCAAGAGATGCTGGGGCCAAGTCAGCAAACCAGAGAATGTGGGATTCAGAACCAGAGCAATCTGACCCAGACTCTACGGAGAAGGTGATGACAGCCGACAAGCTCTCTTCCTTTTCTGAATCCCATCCTTCTTGCAGAGAGATACATGATCTTCGTAACATCCAGACTTTAAACAATGATTTGGAATCTAACGCAATGATTTCTAGGGCCATATTCATTCCTCGAATGTAATAAGGTGATCTCATTACATTCGAGTTCAGCCCTGATGTGAAATTTTCCGAGTCACTCTACTGTCAAGTTAGGGAACTAACAGCTCCCCAGGCTGGATCCAGGTGGGAATTTTTATTGCTGACAACGTTTATCCTGTTGCTTCTCAGAGAGAAGATGAAATGCAGCTTGCTGCTGATTTGTTACTCTACATATGGCTCCCAATGGTCTTTACTATATTTAAATTATGGATTTTATAAGGTTATTTTGAAATCTTTATTTTAATTTTTACATGTGTGAGTGCTTTGCTTGTAGGTATGTACATACACATGTGTGTGCCTGTTGCCTGAGGAGGTCAGAAGAAGCTATCAGAGCCTCTGGAACTGAAGTTACAGATGTTTGTGCACTACCGTGTGGGTGGTGGGACTTGAACCTGGATCTTCAACAACAGCAAGAGCTCTTAACCACTGACCCAACTCTCCAATCCCTAAATTACAAACTTTGAAAGAAAGATTTTATTTTGTTAATATTAAAGAGATTGATAATTGGGATATTGAAGGGAAAAAAACCCAAACACATACTTTGATTCACCCTTTGTGACCCAGAGTGTACAGTGTAGCAGTGTGGGTAAATACTCTCATTTCCCAACCCTACAATAATCCCAAGATAGATTCTCTTGTTGCTAGAAGCATGTGAGGGACAGTCAGCCCTGCAGGTTTATGGTTAGCACGATCAGTTCTAGAATAGCTTAAAATTGAGATCCTGTCTACAAATCCAAGGCCTCAAACACTTTTGTTGGGGGTTTCCTAGTAAAAGAGAAAAAAATGTAAGGAGATTCCTTTTCCAAAGGTGGCAGCCTCCTGTGGCTCTCCTGGTCTTTCCTTGTGTGTCCCTTTATTGACCCAGCTGGCAACATTTTCATCGTATACACAGCTGCTGCCTTTAAACCATAACTCTGGTCATATCCCTTCCCATTCTCAACTCTCATGACCTAATGGATGCTCGTGAGGCCTTTGAGACCGTCAGACTTCTCTTGGATTGCAGAGAGGCTGATAATAAATTTGTTCACTTAAATATAAGTCCGCAGAGCACGTGGAATCTGAGTTACAAGGCTTTACTGCACATCTAATTCAAATCATTGTTTTCAAGTGCTGAATAAGTGATAAGTGATATTGGGCTGCGAGAAAAGCATCCCAGAAGAAATTACCAGTTTATCTCCATTTTTGTTGTTGAGAAAATTAGAAGACAATCCTAGAAGTTGAACACTGAGACATCATCAAAACCATGAGTGTTTCTTTTTCATTCATTTTAAAATGTTACCGAAGTCAAAGATTCTTGCCAGTTAAAACGATAATTAATAACAGATTAATTTCTTATTTATGCATTACCACATACCAAATGGCAAATTAGGGGAAAGTAAACAGTATTCACACAAAGTATCTGAAAAGAAGAGTAAATGTGTTTCTTGTTCTCTTTCCACCAAGTTTTTATTATCAGTTTCCACTATCCTTAGCTGATTTGTTCAGTTCAGGCTCTAAGTCCAGTGGCTGAAGTTGATTTACCATTAATCCAAAGATTTCTTGACACCACAGTAAAACGTGGATACCAGATGTTAGCCATGACCTGCAAAATTACCCTAACTGATCCGTAATGACAGCCAGGATGTACTTGAACGTACGTGATAAAGGAGCCTCAGCTCCTCTTGTGCGTTTGTGGAACCACACTTCTGGACCACGGGGAGACTCTTCCGTAACTTCTCTCATTATCTCTAGTCACCCTCTGGTTGCACACAGATGAAATCCAACTGCTTTTGCGTGGTGACTTTTTCTGCTTCTCTTTCTCTTCCCGCTAGACTGAGGCCAGAGAATATGCCTTGAATGTGCTTAGTGCACCCCGACCTCGGGATGACTCACCTCTCTGCTCTCCATCCCAAGATCCTGTCTTATTCTCTCTTTCATTCTTCTCTCTTCCCACATCTCCTAATGTTTCCCCTTGTGCCCTGCTGTCCCCACTGAAAGCTCATGAAAATTCCTCTCCAACACCAGCCTTTTAACTCGATAAACATTGTTTTTCTGTCTTTTCCTCCTGGCCCATGATAGTCAATTTTCTGATTTCTGTGATGAAGCTACACATGTTTTGGCCCCACAGTTATTGAAAGTCCTGGCACTCTGCTCATTGTCTTATATAGCTCGTGTATACCACAAGGAGTATAATTGCAATGTTAGAGGTGACCAGTCTGCCCAGTGCTTGAAGTTCAACACAGTTAGATCAATGACAGTGTCCGTTGAGTACCTCCCTGGCATCCCCCTCTATGACAGAGGCCTGAAAGGTTTAATTCTGCAGCGACCTCATCATCTCCTGCTCTCTGCCATTTCAGCATCCACTCCACCTGTGCCTTGTCTTCTGTAGGACTCCAGCTCCATTGTTCCCTAGCCATCCCTGGCGCTTCAGTCTCCACTGCTCCCCTGCCCCCACTCTCCTCTCCCCTCCTCCAGGCTCGCCACACCAGATGGCAGTGCTTTCCTGTTGAGCTCTTTTCTGCTCTTGCTATTTCTTAGCCCTCTGCCTCAGAGTCCTCTCGGTAGCTGAGGTCTGCTGCTCCTGTGCCCCTTTGTCTTTTGTCAGGTCTAGACTAACTCCCATCCCATGATTCCTTTCTAGCCCTTGTGCTGACTTTTGAAGCCTTGTCCTAGAAGAGACGTTCTACTGTATGATCATTATGCCTTTCTCTGGTGCCTTTCTTAGGTGAACCAGCATAGTGTGCTCACCCTCATCTAAGAAAGTGGCATTAATATACATGTTTTACCCTTCACACCCTTTCTGTTTAATAATTGTGTGGTGGATAGTCAGGCATGGCGTGACCACCACATCCAGTCCTTTACAAATGTTGCTTTATTTAATTCTCAGGTTGACCTTATGAATTCATTCACTATTACTCTTGTTACCATTTTTCAAATGAGGATATTAAAGTACTAAAAATTGAAACAACCTCCCAAGGACACACTACCACTAAATAGTAGGGCAAACACTAGTTGAATGCTGGTTGTAGCTTCCAAATATAGCATGGCTCTTCCTGCATAATACTGTTGTATTATTCAAGGTCACTGCCAGCTCTTATCTGAGCTGCAGTGCTCCCTAAAGTGGTTTAGCTCACACTCATCATTTACTTCTTAGATTCTTACTTCAAGTTGATAACCCATAAATGGATCTATGGAGGAAAAGTAATTAGCCATACTGTTTGAAACCTATGAACACACCAACTGGACACGGCTATTGTTTCATTGAAACAAATCCTATACTATTTCATTTAAAATATTTCACACTGATGATGAATAAACATTGAAATAAGAATGAAAAAATAAAGAAGGATGCTTAAAAGAAATCCCACACTAGCTCAGAATTGAGAATAATAGAGGTTTATTTATTTAGGGGTAGACTCACAAGTCACAATCCTCTGCTGGAACAGAGATCAGCAACCGAATCCCACAGCCAGAAAAGAAAGCAATCACATGCTTTACAGGAGCATAAATAGTATGAGACCACGCCCAAGTGGGCGGGTAACTTAGAGGCTACTGGCTGTAGAATTTCCTACAGCACCTCCCCTTTTGTGTAAATAAGAGAGTTCTAAGCCTAATGCAAAATTATATACAATAAGAACAAATATATTCAATAATTATTCTATCCTAATAAGTTTAAGTCTTGTATAATAAATAACTTAGCCAAGTCATGAGAGGAAAGTAACTGTAACTATCTAGTCTTCAGTCTTCAACCCCATCGAAGATCTGAGAAGGGAAATGATATTACTTGAGTAAGCAGGAAGTGCAATCAAGGAACTTCCAAAATGTGCAACAAATGACAGAGACTTCTTGGCTATCTGGACAATCTCCCAAAGCCTCATTTGCAACATTGAAGCAACCAACTTTGGCTAAGGCCTAGAGTAACTGACCATTTTCAGAGCCAGGAAATTTTTCAAAACCGTCTTACCCTGTCTTGGCAATTTTTGACAGTCTTTATTCTTGTGGCCATTTCCAGATACCATGTTCTTTATCAATGGTTGAGGAATGGGCAATTCCTTGCCCAAAGGCTAATTTGCCAAGAAGAAAACAAACTCCGAGTGGAATGTCTTTGGTGATCAACATTCTCTCGAGAATAGATCAGTGCTGCCAGGAACAATTGTGTCTCACTTCAACAGAGCCCTAAGTTATTTAAATGCCATATTCTATAGCTCTTTGAAGTGGTTGGAGATTGCCTATCTATGTAGAATACAATCTCTGTATATCTAAAGAACCTGGTTAGTCTAACTATAAGTATGACAAACATAGATGACTATTGATCTATAATTCTTAATACCTATATAACTTAAAGACTAAGACTTCATATTAGAATATTTACAATAACCACCTGTGCAACAAATGAGGACAATGACCTCAAAATGGAAACAATGTATGAGTATCTTGATCAGAGGTAGAAATGTATATTGCAATATAATAAACATATCCTAAAACTGTATCAATATGCAAAAATGCTTTAAGCAGAGGTAGAAGCATGCATACATCCAATATGGCAAAATAACTTTGCCTAGATATACATATATTGTGGACAAAATAGGAACATATTCAATATAATTTAAGTCTGTATCAATATACAAGAATCTATGCCAATGTAAATTGCCTATAAATAATAGCTCACACATATTCACTCTATTACTCACTATAATTATTAGTGTGAGTAAGCTCACACTAATCTCTCATCCCATCCAATTTTCCCCTTTTATTCAAAGAGATCCTTGAGCCTACAAAATTTCCCCCCAACCCTATACCAATTAAAATCAACCCCTAAATGATGTCCCTAACCCTGAGGACAAACTTTGTTGGGAGAGGGGATATCATCTTCTAGAGTTAGTTCCAACTTTCACCGGGGCAATGTTCTTTCTATGGGAACCTGTGAAAGTAAAATGATGATTAAGTTCCAATATTACTGTCTGGCATGATTGCAAATAGTCTCTGAGTATTGGGTAGGGTTTTTTCTGAGGTTCCTATTTGGAGTTCTGGCCAGAACATTGTAAAAAGTGCACCATTTCAGATAACCAAGTTGTAACCATCTTGAGCAGCTGGTACCCAAAACAAGCCTTATAGTAGCGCTATCAGTATCATAATGTCATATCAACCAGGTGGAGTTGTTGTCGTGGGGCTCCATCTTCTTCCTGGAAACTTCAAAGATTACAGCAGGAAAATTCATTGTTCATTGTGGAAAACTTAAACATTATTTATATAGACATGTACAGACATATATATTTGATGAAAGGTACAATAGAGACAAACATAGGTATGAAGAAAAGTAAATTTTTTATAAATTCTTTCTTCTTTCTGTCCAATACCAGATGGATCTTGATATGATACAAAAACTCTGAATATTCCTTTTAACAACATGCTTGAATATAGAGAATGACAGAGCCATTGTTCGACTCTAAAACCAGCTCTATATATTCATATATATGTATATGTATATATAGATATAAATGTATATGTTTGATCACCTGTTCTTACAAGTTATATTCATTTTTCTTGATGATCCTTATTGGATAGTTATTTTTCCTTCTGTCAGCATCAAAACATCCAGGGTCTCTTGAATTTTTGAAGATGTGTGTTTTCCTATAAAGACAAGAGCAGAACCCTGCACCAACCCTTATGAGGTTTCCTTACCACTTTATTGTTGTCACCATTGCGGATGAGCTGTCATTTCTCTTTTTCAAGAGGTTTCTCATTTTCAAAGAGAATCTTTATTAATTTTGATGGTATCCATAGTTTTTTGTTTCTTGTGGAAACAAGATCAAAATCCCTTCCCCAATATAGCACATCTCCTGGCTTCCAATGTGAGGTCAACACATCCTTGAAATAAATTGGCTGATTTAATTCAGAAGAGTTTTCTATTATCCAATGTCTCTCTGCTGCTGTTTTTCCTGTAATTCTTGCTTAATAACTATTTTGTTATATGTAGTTTTACTATGTAAAAGTTAAAGCCTTCCTTTTTATTTTAATAGAAAAGGGGAAATGGTGTTGGAGGTCCTTCTGTCTATGTGTTGCTTTTATTGGTTAATGAATAAAGAACTGCTTTGAGCCTATGACAGGGAAGAACAGAACTAGGTGGGAAAGCTAGGCTGTATGCTGGGAGGAAAAAGGCAGAGTGGGAGAGACATCATGGAGCTGCCAGAGTCAGACATGCCAAAACTTTGCCAGTAAACCACTGCCATGTGGCGATACACAGATTAATAGGGATGGGCTAAATTAATATAAGAGTTAGCCAATAAGAAGGTAGAACTAATGGGACAATCAGTGTTTAATTAATACAGTTTCTGTGTGATTATTTCAGTTCTAGGCAGCCGGGACGAACAAGTCACTCCTGGCAACAAAGAAACTTTGTGGATATGATGAAGTTATAAAGATCTGAATTTAAACTAGTGTCTCAATTTTTGACTAGACTGCTCCCTAGTTGTTGAATTAGAGCCAGTCCCATAACCTCTCCATTTGTCAGATACCCACCTTTGGCATGTATTTACCCTGAGAGCTCTACCATAGGGTTGCTCTGAGAAATGGTTAATTTGTGTAAACTTTCTATGGCTTCCTGGTTTCTAGTAAACTTATACTGTTAGCATTATTATCCCCATATGGAAGCTAGATGAGCTGGTTTGAGAATGGGATGAGACCCTGAGGTTGTCTTGAAAACCTACCCTACTGTTTACCAGAAGATAACAGTTTTCTTACCGTAATTAGTTCTGACACATATCTGTGATGAGCCGAATCACATAGTTTTGGGTTGGCAATCCCACACGTTGGGACTGAGTCATGTGGAAGCCTGTCTTCTAGAATTTGAAGTTGTCCTTCTTGACTTGGAAACTGGAATAAAGGTCATTGCCAAAGTCATTCCCTATAGGCACAGATCATTTTCCAAATGAGTGTAAAGTTTCTTTGAGACAGAATGAACACTATAATACACATGACATAATTCTCAATAAATGATGTTAGCACCCCAGTAAGCCAGCCAAGCAATCCTTTAACCACAACAACCCTCTAAACGTCTGCTGAACCCCTGGCTGTGAGAAAGAGCGAGAGTGGGGTCTTGGGCCCTGGGTGGGTTGGGTCTCAGTCTAATAGGAATGATGGGAGGCAGCCTGCCAGCTTAGAAATGCCACATTTTCCCAAAAATTTAAAAACATAGGAGGGGAATAGAAGATGCTACAAACAATGGGCTGGTTCATGTCAAACTGACATCCGGATCACTCAATGACTGGGAACAGCTGTTGTTCAACGCTGTCTGCAGAGCAGAGATCTGTTACACTTTTTTTTTTTAATTCTGAAGACCCAGGCCAGTCTATTGAACATCTGGTTTTGTAGAGAATTTGATACCAATACTTAGAATCTAATAATTTATCCTCTGCTTAAACTGGACACGTTCAACAGTCCAGTCCATGAACGATTGCTAGACTCTGAAGCAACGTGCATGTGTATGATCAAGTTGAAGTAAAGATGGATTCAACATGACTTGGGAAATAAGCAAGTAGATCAGAAGAAGAGGAGGGGGCCTGGGAACCAGGAAAGACAGCTTGACAGCAGACAGAAAGTGATCTAATATTCAGACAGAGGAGAAAACTGAGATCCTCAGCTATGGCCAAAAGATACAACCCGAACCAACTGCACCGAAACTAGGCTTGAAGGACATGGCATATTACATAGACTTTTCCCATCACAAGATGTAAGCTAATCTACTTCGCTAAAAGCAAACACACTTCACCCTTGAGAGAATATTAAGTGCCCTGAAAAGGATCTGAGGCTCACTTTAAGACACATTTCATCAGATATTTAGAATTTTCGCCGTAGATTCACTGGCCTTTGGTGTTTTTCATTTTCTCATTCTTCTGCGATAATGAGAACCACATTCACTCAGGGAACAAGTCACAGCATAACATTTTGCCAACCCTGGTATTCACAAGTATATGCTCCTATAGCCTTTTCATCCACAGTTAAGAGAGCCAAAGAATTTAGCAACAAATAATTCACACACAATTTTTAATAAGTAAAACTGTGACCTTAATACGCTTTGTTTCATCCACTGAACTTTCTGATAGCAGCATGACAGGCAGCAGGGGTAGCATCTTAACTGGTCTATAAAATGACTAGGGAGCTGCCAGGTAGCAAAGATATCCCATGTTCAGTGTTGTTGAAGATCGTTCTGGGTCAGCTACAGGAACTTTCACAGCACCCCCACCTTCAGTCATACTGTTCTTCTGTTCACGAGCTCCCAAGGTGTGCTGAAACCCAGTGACCAGATCTAAACTGAACCCAAATCACAGACATCTCAAAGCTGAACTTCAGCTCTAAATACAGGAAAGGAATGCTGGGTAAGTAAGAGGCCATGACGAGGCATTCCTATGGCCCTCTTAGAAAAAACTGAATTCTGTGGAGAGGACTTTTAATATTCAGAATTGTTCTTTTTTCTCTTATATTTAAAATTATGTCATTATTCTATTATAACATTATTTAATGCATAAACTATTGCTATACATAAAAGCAAGTACATTTGTAGTTTTGTGTTCATTTGTTTTGCTTGATTTTTAGAAGAAAAGCAAGAAGCTACGGCTAGAAGTTTGATGCATGGAACTCTTGAATAATCAGTTAATGTATCTTCCTCAGTTTGACTAGGCAATGGTGACCTACCACATGCGGTTCTTCCTCAGTTTGATTAGGCAATGACCACCTAGCGCACGTGGTTTTTTGTTAGTTAGGTCAATGGTACAGGCTTTTGAAAAATTAATATGACTTGGCACTTGGCATGAACTAAACAGCTGGGTGCTTGGAGGGGATTTGAGATAGTAGTAAAGTAATAAAGTCCTGAGTCATGGTGATGGCAGTAGAAATGGAGAAGAAGGGAGAGATATCAGTGTATTCAGAATTTTGTCTTTGGTGGTAGGCAGAGAATCAGAAAAGGTAATGATAATGGTTCAAACATCGAGTTCAGTTAGATTTGCAGATTTTAATTAAAATAGAGAAATCTATGATTTCTTAGTTTTACCATCAGAGATTTAGAAATAGTAAGTTCTAAGTAATAATAGATTCGAACCTTTGAGGAATAAAAGTGATTAGGAGTTTAATTTCGCCATGGGGTTGAGTAAAACAAGTTTGGTGATTTCCTGGTCATATAGACAGCTGGTAGAAGCTGCAACTGTCCACGCCTGGCTGCAGTCTCTGCCCTTGACCTCTTTATAAGGCTACCAAGCAAATGCCAGTTACATCTCACCTTATAAGAAAGATCGTACTGTCTAAAAGAGGCAGACCCATCAGAACTCTACAGCAGCCCTCACAGGCAAAGAAACACACTAGCAAAGAATTCCCAGGTAGCCGCTGGGCATAGGCTCAAGTTTTCCTGCCTGTGCTGGACACCAGGGTTTAGGACGGACCAGGTCCTGCGGTCTCAAGGCTCCCAGTCTCAGACCAATCATCCTGGGCTACTTTCTCAGCTGGCAGGCACTATGCTATGAGTGCTTTTACCATAGTGACCACCTGGTCCACTGTGCTGCTCCATGATGCAGTAAACATCAGAAACAGGCAGCGCAGCCTTCCCCTGGTTGGTTGGTTTTAAAGACTTCCAACTGGAAAGGACTACATGGCTTTTTGGACAGCTGCTCCCGTGTTGCTTCTAACTGAATGTGACATGCAGACTTCTAGACATGTTGGAATATTGCCTCGTCCCTTGAGCTCAACTTAAGGTCAAGTCTACCTACAGTTTCATGTAAATGTCTTTAGACTGTGTTTACAGGCAAAGAAGATCTGCTGGTTTGGAATAGCAAGGAAAATACTGAACTGGTTCCAGCTACAGTCACAGTGGCTCACTGGGATTCGCCAGCTCAGCGGCCAGACAGCAAGGAGGCATTCACTAGGACAGAACAGAGAAGGGCTGGCCTTGACTCTCTGTCTTCTCTCCCATTTTAGACTCAGACCTTACACATGGGATGGGACTAGGTCAGATACCCAGCCTGACGGCACTTGTGGTATGGAAGACCATGCTATGGAACACTTAAAGGCCAGAAAGCTGTTTTTAGAAAGAAAGAACTTTCAGAACTTTGCTGTGGCCTTTAACTTAATCAGTTAATTAAAGCAGCATTGGGCACATAAAAAGGAAGCCTCCCAAAGCTGCTTTCTGTGAAATTAAGTCTCTGCTAGCAGAGGTAGAAGGTGTGCTGTGATATTCTCCACGAATATCAAGACTTTTCTAAGTAAACTTAACATATTCAGTATAGATTCTAGTGGGACACCTGCCTTGATATCCACGGCTGGATATCTGTATTTTTAATAACGTGTTTTAATTGGTTATTTGGGAATCTTACATCATGCACCCCAATCCCACTCATTTCTCGGTCCTTCCATGTCCACCTTCCACCCTTGTAGCCTCCCCAGCAAAATAAAATAAAGAAAGTTAAAGCCCCACTTCACCTCTCCATATTTCCCACCTCTCCATCACATACTCTTTGTGGTAGTATATTGGGAGTTGTGGTGTGTCTCGAAGGTATTCTTTTGCCCAAACAGCTTTTCTAGCAAATGTTCATTGCAATGAGTCGTTGGCATGGTTCAAGGCCTCTGGCTTCTACTACACCTTCAGTACTGGACCCTCACGAAAACTTCTGTTGGATATCCTGCTATTGCTCCAGTCATGGAGGGCCTGTGCTATAGTTCCACAGGATCAGTCCCTTCATGTGCTCCAGCAAGTCAGCTCTCCTGGGCCCCTGCATTCAACCCAGCTCTCCTACACCCATGCTACCACTGAAGCCACCACAATACAGCTGGCAAGGGGCAGGGGCAGCTTCCCCACTTACAGTGGCCGGCAAGTTCTAAAAGTCCTCTAACATGTTGGGTTAAGATACAGTGCTCAAAGGCACAATGTATCAAGATACACCTTTAATTGAGAAATATTCTGAGTCATCTCAAAGACCTAACTTTAGCATAAATTTCGAGATTTTGTTTCAAACACGTGCTAGCTTGAGTACTGCCGGTAGGATCTGAATTCATGGTGGAGCACAGAGGCTTAAGACATTGTTTCCAGTTACAATGTCTACAAGCCAAAGGAAAGGCTTTGGAGGTCAATAGTAAGGAAGTTGCCACAGAGTTTGTTTGTTTGTTTGTTTGTTTGTTTGTTTGTTTGTTTTAAAGAGAGGGATGAAAAAAGTTGGCTGAGTTGGGAAGCCGGGGAGTGTCTGAAAGCAGTCAGGGGAAGAACACGATCAAAGTATAGTGTATGGAATTCTCCAAGAATAAATAAAAGCATCATTAAAAACAGTAAGAAAGACAGACATTGTGACCAAGAGTGGAGGACAGCAGAGCTGGGGCTCGGGAAAGCAGCAGAGGAACGAGAATGACACTCAGATATCAAGCTAGATTCCCTTGGACGCCGCCGAGGAATGTGAGGGTCCAAAGTACTCAGCATGCATGAACTAGAGGAAAAAGGTAACATCAACCCGCCTACAAACCCTGAAACCTACACACAGTGACCTGCTTGTGAGATGTGCTGGGGCAAAAATTACACTAACATTTGGGGAGTGACCAATCACTCTCTGGTTTGGATTTGAAGCCCATTCCGAGATGGAAGCCATGCCTGCCACTGCTAGTGTATTCAAGAGCCTGAGGTTGGATAATCCACAGGCCTCAGGGAAACTCAAAATTATTGTTCTACTAAAGAAGCACAGCAGTAAAATGACTCCTCATGACATCAGCTATACACAGAGCTCGTTGGCTCACTCAGCCATCAGAGAAGCTTCTTCATGCACTAGATAGAAACTAACAGAGAGTCCCACAGTTAGACAGTGTGCAGAGAGTGAGAGATACTGGTTTGCTTAGTCCTAAACGGGCTGTCTTCATCAAACTCTCCCCTCAGGCCTCAGGGAGCTATGGGGAAGAGAGGGTGGAAAGCTTGTAAAAGTCAGGTGACAGGTAACTGTAATGAGACAGTGCCCCATGGACACAACAGGAAGGGTATGCATATGAACTCACGGAGACTGTGGCAGCACACACAGGGCTTGCACACATGGGTTCAGGCTAGATAGGGTCTCAGTACTGAGAAGGGAACACCCTGGCTCACATGGAAGCTACCTGCATTTGGTACCTGCTTACAAAGAAAAAAATTAGTCTTTTCCAATGGAGTCTTACTGGGTATGTTAATTGCACTTCAAGACGGGCCCCATGCCCAAGAGTAGTCAGTCCACACAAAATGAACTCAACAGTATTTCTTATAGGCTTTTGTCTATTATAGTATGTGGGGAAATGCTGTGTCTTACTGGTATTCTGCTTACATATTTGTACATCTAATTTTTTCTCTATGGGGGTATTTTTTGAGTGTGTTTTAGTTTCTTTTTATTTGTTTTTTAAAGACAGTGAGAAAGGAGTTGGACAGGTGTGGAGCTGAGGATGACCTGGGATGAGTTAGAAGAGGGGGAATGTGTGATCAGAATATATTATATGAAAATAGTTGTTTCAATAAAAAAGAAAATACATGCGTATACCTTTTTTAAATTGTGCCAGTCAGGCTGATGGTCTGGTGAGTATTTTCTATGGTGGGGGGTGTGAATAACTCATATTTTGTGTAGCCCCTTGGATTGAGATGGGTGGTTTAAAGGGCCCTGAGGGTAAAATTATCCCCCCACAACACCAGCGCTGGCTTTTGAAAGGAGAAGCTGAGGAGAGAATGGCTGATAGTGTTTGATCACCTAAGGAGGACCTAAAACTGCTCTGGCACTTGGTTTCCACATAACTGATCGTGAGCTATCTAACACCTGACTCGGGGATAATAAACAGCTCTGACTCAGCCAAGTTTCAATCAATTACAGGCAGCCGCTGGAGCAAACCACATCTAAAAAGGCAAAGGCCTGCTGGAACCAATCAGGCAAACGCTGTGTTTTATTTTCATGGTCTGTGTACCCACACTGCCTGGATGCTGGTGGGGTTCTCGGAACCTCTTGTTGAGAGTGCTGTGAACTGAAATCGCTCTAACGTTTGGGACAGAAGCCCTTGGGATTTTAAACTACTTTTGCAGATACAGAGAGAGCTGTCTTGAGGATGGGTCCCATGTATTAACGCAGGATTGCTTCATGCTCTGCAGGCACTGTCCACACAGCCTGGAGTAATTTGGTACACTATTCTGAGTGTGTCTGTGTTTTGACTGTGGCATGTCACATGAGGTCAGAACTGAATTCTTCACTTGTGATATCATGCTAGCACCCAAAGTTTCAGATCCCAGTGTGTTTAGGATTTGGTTTTGGGTATGTGCAGCTTGTATCGTGAAGGAGCTACGTAAGGGCGGTAAAGTACGGCTGTGGAGAAATTGTAATGATAGTTAAAGTGTTGCTAACAGCCAGCATAGGGTTTTCCTCCTCGGACTTCTGCTTTCCTTCTTCTGAAGTTTGGAAAATGAGCACAGTCTGGCCTTGTCTGTATTATGAGCCAGATTTGTGTCTTCTGGGACCCAAATTTTAAGGCCATCACTGTCACAAGTATAACTCATATCCTGGTGGATCAAAAGTCCTGGGAGATCTTGACCAATAGCAGAAGAGTCTGATGTCCAGGCCTGCTCAGCAGACTTTGTGAGGGTTGCCCACAGTCTACAATACAAGGGGGAGAAACGTTCACGTTTATCTTCACCGTGATTGTTATGGTTTCATCAGAGTTGACCTCCAATGGCTCATGTGGAGTACTTGGTTACTTCTGTAAGCCTTTACAAAGGTGGAGCGGGTGGGAAATTATCAGGTTATGAAGGCAGGTCATGAAGGTTCTGCCCTCTCCAGAGAGTTAGTCCATCAGTCTGTTAGCATATTTGTAAACTGATGAACTTTGGGGAGCTGAAGGTAGCTCAGGGCATTGCACCTCGTTGATGGGGGTTGTTCTTGGGAGTATTCCTTCTTAATCTATCTGGACCTCCATTCTTTACACTCCTGTGTTCTCTTTCTGCTTCCTGGTTTCCAGAATCTGCATAGCTTTGTTCCATCACACACTCACCCACCATAGTGCTCTGCCCATGAGGCTCAGGCAAAGTCACCATGGACCAACACCTCTGAAGCTAAAAACCCATGATAAACCTTTCCTCTTGGCATTGCCTGTTCCATGTGGGTTCTGTCACAGCCATGGAGAGCTGATTTAACCCAAGGATGAATGGTCCACATTATTACTGCACAATCACAGATCAACCAGAAGACAAGAGCTGAGGACACAGATTCACCAGACCAGGAAAATGGTGTGACGCC
>LOEQ01001672.1:33273-92636 GCA_001685075.1 Bramus lutescens | reverse complement strand
AGAGTTCCTGTGTCTAAGGCAGATTTGCAGGGATCATAAAACTGCTCTCAGCTATGCTTCTCACATGGAGCAGAGGTAATACATGTGCTGGGCTAAGTTATTCTAATGTGGGCAATCTAAGTTTTCGGATTATTGATATGAAAACACATTAATCTTTTATCTAGGGCTTTTTTGCCAAATCAAATTATTAATGTTCATATTTTGTCTACAGATTTTTAAGAAGATTTTCATTCTCCAAAATAATGTTTCTAAATACTGACATCTTCTATATTTCCTTTTAAGCCATTATCGTCCCGTACATGTCCTTTGTTTGCCATATAATGAAAACACAGTGACACAACACCCTTATCTTCTTCCATATCCGGGAAGAATGCTTTCGGTTATTCATCGTTGGGTACAGGAGTCAAGAGATTCTCTTCTAATACTAGTTTGCCAAAAGCTTTTAAAAGTTTTCAACTAAATTTTATGAGATGCATTCCTCTGCTCTCCACAAATACAATAAAGCACCCTAAATGACAAGCCCTGCACTCTTCTCTCTCTCTCTCTCTCTCTCTCTCTCTCTCTCTCTGTATGCACACTCACCATGAGTGCAGGAGTATGTGGGAGCCAGAGGAGTGCATTAGATCTCCATACCTGGAGTCACAGGCAATTGTGTATGGCTCGACATGAGTGTTAGGAACTCAACCCGGTCGTCTACAAGAGCTGGTCATTCTGTTGACTGCTGAACCACCTCCCAACATCTATTACTTATTTTTAATATTCCTGAATTTATTTTCAGAGGCCTTTACCTAAGGTTTTTATGAGAGCTTGTACTGCACTTTGTTCTTATATGTCTTTTTGGATTTCACATTAAGTTTAAGCTTGTCTTAAATACAATGTATTTCGAAAAAGCCTCTATTTTCCTGTTTCCTGAAAGAGATTCCATTTTATTGATATAAAAACACAATAAAGATTGTGGTCTTTGTGAACTCACTGTTGTGCCTCCCTCTCTTCCTCTTGCTTGTTAGCTTTGATGACCTTGACACTCAGCTGAAGAACTACCTCCATCAGATTCGCCTGTGGACAGTCACCCCAGAAAGGGAATTAGCGAGTGTCGGTTACACCTAAGTCCAGCTTGGTGAGCCAGAGTATTGGAACCACCATGGGCTAAGGGTTGCTTGCAGGAGCAGGGACAATGACAAGGCAGCTAGCTGTGCCATTCACCACGGGTGGCGACTCATGAACGCTGTAACCCTGGAACTTTCTGAAGGACTTGAGGGCAGCTGCACAGGTAAGTCTCTTCCCTCAGCAGATGTCTACTGTTTATGCAATGTCACTGACCGGCTGGTAAAGTTCCACGTCACACTGCGATGTTTGTTTACTTCTTGTCTCAAGTGTCCTGGAGAGAAATTTGAGTGGGAGAAAATTGCTACGTGACAAAGAGTGGAAGGCGGGAACCCTAACAGTGGGGAAGAGAGAGACATGTCACAGTGGATTCGACCTGTCAAATGCCAGCGCAGCAGGAGGTCTGATGGCACTATTACTGGTGTAGCCCATTGGCACCAGGGCATGAGAATGACTGCTCACTCCGGGTCCTTCTCTCCCAAAAGCATGACACTACGGGATTGTCAAACATCTGGTGCATCCCAGGGGAACAGCTAGTGTGAAGACCTGAAGAGTGCTCCTGAAACCCAAAGACAAGATGCACCAGAGACACTCACTTCTACAGCTGTGTGAAGAGAAATATGAACTATGTATAATGTGGTGTCTCGAGTTGGGATCCTGGGACAGAAATAGACTAAGAGACTCTCAACAATGTGTGACTTTTAGGATAGCGTCTTATGAATCTTGCTCATTAGGATCCTGTTATAAAGCACGACATCAATGCGTGAGGAAACAGGTATAACCTGCATGAGGATTTGATGCAACACCCTTACAACTTTTCTGTGCAGGAAGGTGATTCTACAATAAAGAGAACTTAGTATTTCAAAAATCTGCTTTCTCCTATCTTTTGAAGGGAAACTGGATAAGACAATGGCCATTTTCCATAGTTCTGGCACAAACAGTCTGGAGCACATCGCTGTGTAGTTGGTGACCAAGCAACAACGAGCGTCTTATGACATGTTGCCCTGGAATTTTGCTACTGATAAGCAAATCTGAATAAACTGAAAGAACCCACATGACATGATAGCAAACCAGACGAGATGTATTTGTACTCTGAACTTAACTTAGTACTTTGTTGAATGTCCTACATCTCCTTTGGTATGTAATAAATCTGACAGGACTTTATCAATAGTTTATTGATAATTAATTTATAATTATTAATAATTTATTAAAATATAGGGACTGAGTTGATGGCTTAGGGGTTCAGAGTGCATCTGCTCTTACAGAGCACCTGAGTTCAGGCTCCAGCAGCCTTGTCAGGTAGCTTCCAGCTTCCTCCGAGTCCAGCACCCTATTTGGGCTCCCTTAGGCTCCTGAACTCATGTGCATGTACCTCCACACAGACATGCGTGCACACACAAATAAATAAAAAACTAAGTTAAAATGGTGCATTTACAAAGATTTACAAGAAAGTCAGACTGGATGCTATCATGAGACAAATTAATTGTAGTTTCATAATTACATAGTTTCTACTCCCCTAGGGTAGAAATCCCTGTCCTCTTCTTTCATAGGCCAGGATTTGTCTCCTCCCCGAAGTCCCCATCTCATCGGCTTAGGACACAAAGCTTTGTCTAATGAACAGTTTGGGACTTTCAGACGCCCCCTTCCTGACTGTGGCCTCAGTCGTGTGGCAGGCTGCCTATAACTCTCAGAGTTCTGGGACAAGCAGGCATCAGCCACCAGTGAGGGAGGGAGGGGCCAGTGCCTCCTACTTGCCCTAGTCCCTGACTCTGAGGAGTTCTAAGGATCCCTCACACTACATGTGGACAAGCACATGCTATTCCTCACACCTAGGCTACACAGACAGGCCTTTTTTTCCCAATGCATAAATAAAATCAATAAACAAAACAAATTGCTTTCAATTAAGCGTTCCTCTATGATCCCAGTTTGTCAGTAGAAACTCAGCCGCATTGTCCATAGCCTGACCACTTATTATTTCATCACGTTCACACACACATTCTCCCATTAGGCTGTAATCGACTTCATGCTCCATGACCATTTAAATTTAAAACAAACTTGCTAGATTAAAAACATGCTTTGTTCTAGGATAATGACATTTCGTACATGTTAGTGTACGTACAAAATGAAAGACCACTTAGACAACCTCACTTCTGCTGCTAGGGCTGCAGTTGCAGTCAGGACACTCTGTGCTTCCACGCCATTTTGTGTGGCTACGATTTAAGTTATGATGTCACCTAGTGGAGTTCCCATGTCATGAGAATAGCACAATTAATTTAACACAAGTCACCATAAAAAAAAAACTCACCAAGTTCAACAAGTCCCAGATTATCTCCTAATGAGCACAAGATATTGCTTCATCTTCTGTAAGACATCTAAATAACTTACTGAATGACTCGTGCATGTGTGCAAGCACTCTCCCTTCTGGAAAAAGAATCCTAAAAATAAAGGATCCACTGAGAATCCTAAATACAAAGATGTTAACATGTTATAACTCCAAGCAATATGATTTAATGTTTGGGTTGAACACTCAGTGCTGAGTTCTAACCGTCAATGTCTCCAAAAAAGAAAATAGACATTATAGTAAGACCTTTTACTTTCTTGGCACAGGTTATCAAAAAAGTGGCTAAGACATTATGCAGCCTGTAACAACTTACCTCAGAAATAGAAATAACCCAGATTCAAAAATACCTTACAGACCCATCAATCCATCAAGCAAGATACTACTGAAGAAGAGACCTAAATGTCTTCTTAGCTGTGACACGGAGGCCTATTTCCAGGGTGGGCACTGCAGACAAGTGCTGTGTGCAGCTGCCACCAGGCCTCATGGCAGCCTGTGCACCTGTGGGAGAGAGGATGGTGATAAAGCCACACGGACCCTGCAGTCTGGATCTCCAGCAAGAGCTGGGGGTGTGCAGGGTCAATTTTAGACAGGCACAGTCATCCATGGAGCATCAGGAAACACAGGCCACACAACTGTACCCTAAGTAAACATGTAGTTCAAGGCCCACATCTTATGGCTGGACTTGGAAACAGAAGAATGTGTTCCATGACTACTGGTGGGACAAGGGGAAGAGAATATGAAATCAAGAGCTTAAAATACAATGCTAACTGCTGGATTCTTGAGTTTAGACAAGGGCCTGTCATCTCTGTGCCCTCCTCAGAAGACACTCTGTGCTTCCTGCTAAAATATGAATGTCCATTGCAGCTCTGAGGTGACACTGGTGTACCATGCTGAGTTGCCTCAGCAAGGAGAGAAGTACTTAAAAGATACAAATCAAGACATCCACCAGTCAATCATGGGGCTCTCACCAAGGGAAGCACGGGGACCAGTGTAAACGGCTCCGATGGACAAACAAGGGGCTGTTTGAGTAACCTAAAACCAGAGTGTGTGTGGTTTTGTTTGTCTGTTTGTTTTGGTTTATTTTTAGTAGCCTAAAACCAGAGTGTGTTTGGGTCATAACCCTTAAGATGTATCTTAAGATTGATGTATTTAGTTTTATAAAAATAATAGTTAAAAATAGTGATTGAACAAATAATGAGCGAGCCAAATCTGTGTGTTACAGGGAACATTTCTGCCTTCCTTCAAATCCTCTGCTCTCCAGGAAGCCTAGAACTCCTCACCACATCAGTGCTGACAGGGATATGAGCACTCTTTGTATTAACCTGGGGTTTTTAGCTGTGGCTCCTTGATTAT
This sequence comes from Bramus lutescens, assembly GCA_001685075.1. Lineage (NCBI taxonomy): Eukaryota > Metazoa > Chordata > Mammalia > Rodentia > Cricetidae > Bramus > Bramus lutescens. Next base: position 87,838 of record LOEQ01001672.1, on the reverse strand, counting down.
CTTAATAAGCTACTTTTGAAGAAATGAGTTTATAGGCACCTTTCTGGGACTTGTGCTCTCCTCTCCCACAGGAAGGAGCAGGTCAAGGGAGGCAGGCATGAATGAAATCTCTTTCCTCTTTGTTCTCTAATGACAGAGAGGCAACCGCTCTGTCCAGGTACTGGGGTCTGAAGGGCACTTTATCCCCGGGGGAGCATCTGGCTGGAATGTATTGAGCAGGGATGGAAGGACAGCCAAGGGGGCCGTAGGCAGAGGAGGAACCCCGCCAGGAGCCAGGCCTCAGTTCCTTGATGGATTATGCTACATTACTGTCTATACAGGATGAAACAGAACAGAGGTTTACTCTAAAGTGAGTTTTGCACTTAAATCATCTTTGGCTACTTGTAAGTACACAGAGATGTCACGGGGACAGTCATAAAAATACAGCAGAAGTGAAGACATGTCATCTTTTGTCCACAAACAATGACCATTCCGGAAATTTAGAGTTGTCCCTGTCAGGTGCTTAACACTGCCATCTGCAGAGGCTAAATAAACCTGGACATGGAATCTCTCTGAGTCAGGGTCACTGCCCACTGGGCCACTCCAGAGGCTAACCAAGGTCAAGCAGCAGCTGCAGGGGATGAATCACAGGCTCCATCCTCACTGCCATCAGGCTCCTACCCGCTCTCCAGTTTCTTTCTGGTGTCTGCTTCCTCAGATCAGACTGCCTCTGTTTTCACCCCAGGCCTGACTCCTTTGAGAGCCCAGTCTGTACACACCAGGTACACAGCGCTCACTTGCATGTATGTATGCATGTGCATGCATGTGTGTGTGTGTTTATGATTGTGTTGCAGTGGTAGAGAAAGTAAGACAACTGCATAGAGAATAAATAGCATGGAGACATACCCTTGCCTATTACAGAGACTGACCACTCACCCCCCCACCCCCACCCCCAGTTTGCTTTCTGGGCTCCATTATGTACCTCTCAGGGTCTTTCTCTACACAACAGACTTTGAAGAGTTCTCAGCGTCCACTTGACTTGACCTTCCCAGATCTCAGCTGACGGCTGCACGTTTCTCTGTAGCTGCAATCTCCTCCCTAGGCTCAGAATACCCATTGATGAGCTCTGTGCACAGTTCCTAGCCTGTCTATCCTGACACACTCCACATCCCCCAGAACTCTCCCTCCAGTGTGGCTGCCGTCTAAGGATCTCTCATCCTTCAACTTCCACACACACTACAGAAAACCTGCCATCATAGCCCCCCCAAATGCACCCAGCGCTTCCCCTGGAATCTGAGCCAGTGTAGTGTTTTTCTGGCCTGTGCTTTCTTGACCCACACTCAGTCGCCATTCAAGATTAATGCATAGGGCACAGTCAAGCTGTTCATGATTAAATATTATCACGCTTGATTCAAACTCTGGGATAAACTTCTTCTGCTTGAGGGATTTGCATATGCTCTGCTTTCTGCCTGGTTTCTCACCATGCAGCTCTTCCTGACAACCCCATGGGCTCCAGGCATCACCTTCATGACACTACACCTGAGAAAGACTCATTTTAAGCCTGTCTTGCATGTGCTGTTACTTTATCTGTTTATATATGTCCCCCTCAGCTAAACTGTGTCCTCTATGTCACTAGGATCTTATTTATTATGTCGTTAAGCCATACTTTACATCTGTCTAGCTTGCTTGGTTGAATCTTAATGTATTTTTGTCATAAAACCACACTGGGAATAGGTACATAGATGGCTATGTCTTACTTATGGGAAAGATACTGAGAAATTCAGTAGCAGCCAACAGAGTTACAGAGGTATCCAAATCAATCCGTTTGCTGCACAATTAACTGTCCAAACATGTACTTCGAAAGAGTTCATTCTCCAAATTGACAAAAGTTGAGATTTTCAGGTACAAATGTAAAGAAAGATTTACAATCCATCTGGAGAAAAATCACACCCAGACCAAAGTAAAATTAAATCATCATTGGAGAACATTACTACATATCTAATAGAAAAACTAAATATACCTAGCATATCAGTTCTCTATAAGCCTGCATTCATTTTATCTATGTCCACATAAATCCTCAGGAAGGTGATTTGGGGCAAAGATAAGACATAAAAATGTATATACAAAGTAAACATTTTTGAAAAAAACTCAGAAAAGGACAGTCATATAGGAGATGAGTCTAGCTATATATTAACATATATTCCTTTTTGTATTAAGCAAAATTGGTCAGATTTGCACTGCTGTGCCAACATACCTAGAAACCTACTCCATAATGAAAATGGTTGATTTTGAATGATTGCTTCATCGTTTCAGGCCATGGTCACTGGGCCTGTCACTATGAGCTTCTCAGCACAGTATACCATTCTAGGGACTAATGTGGCAGAAGAGGCTTACTTCCCTGATGGCACCCAAGAAGCAAAGAGAGAGAAAGGAAAAATGGGGCCAATGTCCCCAAGTCCCCTGCCAAGGAATGATCACAATGACTTGGAGCCTTCCACTAGACCCCCATCCTCAAAAGGCTCTGCCATCTCTGACAAGTACCACAGACACATGAGCCCTGAAGGATGTTTAAAATCCAAACTGTTTCAGGGTAGCATTACCAATCTATCAGCATGTCGTCTGCAAAAATAGACTGAGACATTCAAAGAAATTAAATAGAGGAGCACTTGGCATTCTATCTCTTCGAAACAACAGCCTCTGAGGAAGTAGTGAGTACAAGGTACAGGAGGTACAGAGCGTGTGAAGGAACTTTCGTTGTCCTCCCTCCCTGCGCCTCAGGCATTGTAGTTCCTTCCCAGATGATAACTAGTACTGCCAGGTAGTGTGACTCTTCCACAGTTGTCCTGCTGAGCGCTTCTCTGCTTGCACAACCCGTAGCAAGCACATCCAGCCCCTCTGTGTGTTTTGCTTTCTGTTCTATTTGACACTTTCTGAAAAACCAACCCCCACCAGATAGTTCACTTCCTCTGCGGAGCATCCCACTGAGGGGATGACTCACCAGCCACCCAGCTCTTTTTTGAAGGCATCTGTGTGCTGTTGTGGCCTTGCTGCAGCATATACCTACTCTCCATGAACAACGGTACTGTGAGCAGAATCCTAGGCATGCATATAGGCGCCACTGCCTTCAAAGACATCGGGATCATAACAAGGATGCTAAGTATTACTCTTAAAAGGTTTGTGGATGCAAGGCTTGCCTTACAGCTGCTGCTGCTATCACAGTGGTGTGTCAGGGTCCGGATGATGGGTATGTTCCTTTCTCAGGCACAAACCCTGACTGATATATAGCTATGTGCCTTTGGAAAGCTAAAGGCATGAAGTAACAACTAAGGAGGAATATCCTCCAGGGTAAAGAAGATCACAAAGACGGGAAAGAGTGGAAGAAGAAGCTCAGATAAAGAGGTTGAAACAACTGCTGAAGCCAGTGGCTCTCCATCTTCCTGGTGCTGCGACCCTTTAATACAGTTCCTCATGTTGTGCTGGCCCCAGCCATAAAACTATTTTCATTGCTACTTCATAACTGTAATTTTGCTACTGTTATGATTCATTATGCAAACATCTGTGTTTTCTGATAGTCTCAGAAGACCTTTGAGAAAGGGTCATTCAATTCCCAAAAGAAGTCATGACGCATAGGTTGAGAACCCCTGGCTTAAGTACTGCTTGGAAGACTGTCTTTAGTAACTGGCTATGTGGTATATAACAGTAATGGTAAAAAGAAAAATTACTCATTTCTGAAGTGAGTGGAGAGTCCTGGATCTCTGTCTCCATTGCTTTCTTTTCCAGGTCCCCAAGTTGCCCACAGCTATGCTGGCTGAGCAGCGGTGGTACCATGGGCACAAGCATGATCCCCTTGTCAATGGATTAATCCACTTCCCTAAAACTCAATGGACTATTCAGAGCTCCAGATTCGGAGGATGTGTGTCCCAGAAGACAGCCTTTGAAGCCAGAGCTTGTCCCTTGTCCCGACCTCCTCTGTCCCTAAGGTTAGCCACTTTGCTCCATCACACCGCAGGCCCAGAAGCAATGGAATTAGACAACCATGGACTGAAACCTCTGAGCCGTGAGCAAAATACTCTTTTACTTCTCTAGCTTTTCTCAGAGATTTTTGTCATCGTCATGAAAAGCTAACACGCACTCACAAATACATACATACATATGTGTGCATGCTTTTACACATGTGTGTATCACATAGTGCTGTACATAGCATCTTACCCGTTTACATGAGGAATTGATCACAGGATGCTATCAAATGGAAAAAGTTGTGGAAGTCACTTACTTAAAATTTCATAAGATTTGAATATGATCTGTGCCCAACTACCTATGCATTTTAAACCTTTCTAAATTACTTACACTTCATAGTGAAATGCACACTTTATATAAATAGTTGACGTTGTTTGAGGCATCCTAAGAAGAAAATGGTCTGTATGTGTTCAATATTGGTGCAACTCTTTATCCAGATATCTAATCTGTTTGCTGAATCATAAGATGTAGAAACCATGTGTATATTCCTAATAGAAATGGTTTGGCAATGTTCTGTTAATATATATTAATAAATATGACCAAGTTATTCTCAACAGAGGTTTCTATCCCTAACAGTTGTGTTGGAGAGCCTCTACTTTTTCACATGGTAGACTTGTTAGTAAACCTTCCCACTTCTTCTCACCTGATGGGCTAAGAGAAGACAGCATTTCAGTTAGGGATCATTTTTCCTAACGTGAGCGAGAGTGTGCACACACTCTGATCTTCAGCCATGCTTGTACTTGTCTCATACACAAAGTGTGTTTTTATACATTAAAGGTGTTAGCCCCCATTTATGGCTTCCAAGTGCCCTCCTGATTCTGTCTTTCCATATGGCACTTTTGTAAAGTGGAGAAATATTAACACTAACCTTCAATTAACTAATCAAGCATCTCTTTCAGGATTTGCATTTCATTATCTTCCCAGTTTAGTGAGGGTCAAAAAGATGTGGTCATTTTCCTCAGCTACTCTAAGGGCCACAACCAACACCACACTAACCGAAGGTGAGTGGATAAGCAAAGTATGGAGCATCATATTAATTTAACTTCTAAGTTCCCATCCACACACACTCACCCATTTTACATTTGGGGTCTTATGGAAGTGTATCTGGTTGGTATCCGGAGCTGATGGAACCTTTAAGAAATAAGGCTCAAGAGAAGGAAGTTAGGTTGCTGAGTGTGAGTCCTTAAAAGGTACACTGGAACTCTGCCTCCTTCTCTTGCTGTCTGCTCATCATGAGGAAAGCATGTTCTCTGACATACGCTTCTACTGTGATGTAACACACCTGACCAAAGGACCAAAAGCAAATGGTCCCATAGACTAAAGCCACTAAAACCCCAAAGCAGAGCAAACTTTTCTTTTTTAAAGTTGTTTATCTTAAGCATTTTTCATAGTAGTAAAAATTCTGCATGGCGTCCACCCATCTACCCATGTAGATGTCCTTTCATGACATTGGGATGGCTTCACCAGAACCCATTCTTTTTCCCCTAGTAAATTTCATTCAGATATTTACACTTTGTCCATTCAAGCCTGTTTTGGGAGAAACTGGCTCCATGGGTCAGCAGTTGATGAAGACCTAAGTTAATCATCAGTGTGCTCTCCTGATCTGGCTACAAGTGTTGATTCAGAAATGGATGAGCTAGTTTCTCCAGGAAGTGGGAGAGAAGAATGTTGGCTAAAACCAGACTAGCGATGCAGGAGTAACTTTTCAATATCTGATTTGACTTTAGACCCAGCTGAAGAGATGGAACCCATAATCAGCTCTGCTTGGGTGACAAAAACCTGAGACTAGAGGGCCGGCCGAGAGACCTAGGAGGAAACTAAATACTATGGTTCTAAAAACAAACAGCAACAACAAAATTCATAGCAGTCAAATGACTCCCAACGCCATTCTGGTGAATTCATACATACCTTCCTCAGCCATCAACATAGAAGCTTCCTCCTGCATCAGTTGGAAACAGACACAGAGACTTACATCCAGACATTACACAGAATTATAGTATCCCTAGAGGGATTTTGACATCAGTTTCTTCCCCTCAGGGCTCAGGGACCCCTGCAGAAGAGGAAGTAGCAAGAGAATAAGAGCCAGAGGGATTGGAGGACACCAAGACCCTCCAAATCAACATGAGCAACTCCCATGTGAACTCACAGAGACTGAAGCAGCTTGCACAGGGCCTGCACCGATCTGCATCGGGTGCTCTACATTTATATTATGACTTCCAGTTTAGTGTTTCTATGGGGTTCCTGTGTATGAGAATGAGTGGGTCTCTGTTTCTTGTGGCTTCCCTTGGTCTCTTTCCTTCTGTTTGTTGGTTTTGTTCAATTCTGCTGTGCTGGCTTTTATTTTATCTTATTATATTTTATTTTTTAAAAATCCTAACTTTCTTGGTACTTTCTAATTCATAGGGACTTGGGAACTGTTTCTTTGAATTAACAAAGTCTCCAGTGCATACTATGTAACCTACCATTCCTCTTTCTTCTGAGAGTTGTATCAGCTCTTGGTGGTCTTATTATTTGAGCCCAATCTATGTGAAGTCAGTTCTAAAAACAAAACTGTTTCTTTCGAAGGACTGACTCCCATAACTGGAACAAGTAAAATGGTTGCTAGATTGATTAAATACAATATTCTACCACCAGTATCAAATAAGTTCATTTTCAGAAGTATTTTACAATGCAGAACTTAAAGCCCTGCAACTCTAGATTAGGAAGTAGTGCTGTTGGAGCAAGGGCGTGACCTTGAGGGTTAGCACTCCTCAGTTTAGGGACAGAGGAAGTTGGGGCCCAACTGTCACCAAATGATTTCCACGTTCTATGTCATCTCTTCAATCTGATTAGTTAATTTGTTCTTATTAAAGAAAGACCTCTTGGGGAAAGAAATCTAGCAATGGTAATGGTTCTCTAACCTTCCTGAACTTCCATAAATGACTCTCCGCTTTTTCCTAGGATATGGACTTGCACATTGTGAGTTCCTCCTCGAGTTTGGAACCTATCCTGATGCCATGAAAGGACATAGCCATGGGTAAAGATTAGTCTGCAGAAAAGAGATGGAGAAAGCCAGCAGGGGCAGGTTTGTACATGACTGACCACTGAAGCAGTCAGCCGCTAAATCTGTCCTACCTTGCCCTTGGGATCCAAAGGAACTTTGTCCCCTTTAGCACACATGGGTTATTTAAATGGGTCTCTCTCTCTCTCTCTCTCTCTCTCTCTCTCTCTCTCACACACACACACACACACACACATATACAATCGAGTGCACCATTAATTGGTGTGTTTGTGTGTGTGTATGTGTGTATGTATGTGTGTGTGATTGTCTGTGTGTCTGTGAATACATTGGCAGCAAGAGAGATTTACACACAGAGGAAAGCACTGTTCTCAGCCATATGCTTCCACTGTGATGTAACACCTCACCATCGAACTGAAAACGTGTCCCATCCATAGACTGAAGAGTCTTAAGCCATGAGGCAAAACAGACTTTTCTTTCTTTAAGTTGTTTATCTCATTGGCCATATGTAATAGATCAAAACACAGCAGTGGTGTATTTTCAGGTGGAAGTACAATTGATTTTCATCCCATATTTGTGCTAGATACTTTTATGTCAACTTGAAACAAGTTAACGCCATCTAAAAGGGGGGAATCTCAATTAAGTAAATGCCTCTGTTAGATCAGGTTATATATAGGCTGACCTAGAGGGTATTTTCTTAATTAGTGATTGATGGGGGAGGCCTGACCCTTTGCGTGTGGTACCATCCCTGGGCTGGTTGTCCTGGGTGCTGTAAGAAAACAGGCTGACCAAGCCATGGAGAATAAGCCAGCAGGCAGTACCCGCTCCATATCCTCTGCATCAACTCCTGCCTCTAGGCTTCTGCCCTGTGTAAATTCCTGTCCTGACTTCCTTCGATGATAAACAGAGAGAGATAGAAGTGTAGGCCAAACAAACCCTGTCCTCCCCAAGTTGCTTTGGTCATGGTGTTTCATCACAGCAGTAGTGACCCTGACTAAGACAACTTGACATTCAAAGTCTCCTTTCAAGATGATCCTAAATGACTCGCTTGTTCGGCACCACAAGACAAGCAATAGCAAAACCAAAGCCTCTGAGCTTGCGCAAAACAATTAGGTTCAGACTGGGGTGGGAGAGAGAGTGTGTTAAACTCTCATTATTTTCCATGATTGCAAGAAACTAAATGAGCAACATTTATGAAAAATGCAAATGAACATATTGTAAGCATGGATTTCTAAAGTGGGAATGTCTTCGAGATTCAGGCTCCTAATTATCCAGGGTTCTCTCCTGAGGCCCGACACTGGAGGGGCCATTCTGATGCCCTGTCCTGTGAGAGTGCAGACAGAGACTGGAGTGACCTCACACACAGGGGACAAATCATTTACTAGACTGAGATGGAATGTTAAGACTTCTGAGATTGTTTTCCCCCCACATTTAAAGCTCAGTAGGTCTGAGATTTTGTGTTAAGTCTTGGATATTAGAAACACTTCATAGTACACAAAAAGCCATGAGTGGAGCAGTTCACCTGGCATACCCTTGCCATGCAATTGGTTAATGATGGAATTTACCCTGTAAGCAGCCTCAAAACACTGAACACACACTGAAAGGGACCCAGATAGACTGAAGTATGTCTGGAGGACAGTGACATGCATGCCTAAAGCACGGGAGATTCTGTCCAAGTGACTCATGACCGAGTCTCCAGACAACCTTGTAAGGACAAACAGACTTAGAACCCTTCTTGTATAAAGCTGGAAGCCCCTGCAGTTGTCTCGGGAGAGAATATGGGACTGGTGGAGCGGTTTCTTTTCACTTAAATTAAGTTGCAATCTTCTGACGTGAAGAACCATCTAAAGATGGTTGAAGTTGCTCAGGATGTAGTGGGAAGGGGAGATGAACAGCGTGGAACTGTTCCTCGGCTTCCATTCATCTTTGTTCACCAGGACCTATGATTTTCAGCTCAGCACAAGTTTCCCCATGGCTGCCCCAGTCCTCGGCAGGAAGGCGAAGTCTTTTACTTCTTGGTGTACAACATGATGTACTATGATTGTTGCAAGTTTTGTGGGTATTTTTTTAATGAGAAAATGGATCAATGAAACTTAAAACAAACGACCTTGGCCTCCCCAGTGCTTACCACAGCACGGGCAGCTGTGCCAGTGGCTAGGAAGTCAAGTGCCTGCTGAGAGTGACTGCAGATCTGAGAGAATAAGAAAGAGGCCAGCAGGTGCTATCAGTGTCACAGAGGCAGAAGTACTGAGGTGAATTCTGAGATCTGTAAGATGTTCAGGTGAGCTAAATTCTCACCAGCCATTAACACAAACCAAGAGATGATGGATAAAACGTATTAGTTACACCTGAGGGACCAACTGTGCTGTTAAAGAAGAGAGGACCACCAGGGCACACTGCCAGCGTGGTGCCTAACAGGTGCCTTGGACAGTGGTGTGTGGGTGTGAGGGAAGCAGAACATCCTCGATTTCAATTTTAAACAATCATGGTTATATTCTTATTAACTATGACCCCTCAGAGCTTCAGTCGAAGCGCACATGTGTGCATCTTTGTATGCCAATGCATATCTGGCTGGTGCTCGGAGTGATGCCAAATGATTTCCCAACCATGCAGAGTCTCCACAAACTGTCTACAGATGTGGACCAATGTAGAATGGGATGGGCTTCTACCCATAGGCTAGAATGCTTCTACTGAAAATCCCTGCTGCCTTTGGGTGCTCCTGCCTCAGGTTGTCCTAGAAGGTCAGGCTCCCCATTCTGCCTTACTCTTAATCTCCCTGGATGTGGCCCAAGAGCTTTGTTTCAGCAACTGTTCTCAGGTTTCCTCTTTAAAAGTTGTAGGTTCTTTCAAAATATCAGAATGTGCCTTTTTCTGCTATATAAAGGATTTTAAATATATATGTATTTTATTTAATTTTCCCCTTGTGGCCTGGCATTTTACTCCCAAAGAAGTACCATGTTTAACTTAAAAACCCTTTGTCAGAGCCGTTGAGTTGACTCAGTGGGTGAGGGAGGGCACTTGCTGCCAAGGTTGAGGACCTGAGTGTCAGCCTCTGAACTCACATGGTAGAAGGAGAGAACTGCCTCCTACAGGTTGTCCTCTGACTTCTACACCCATGGTGTGCGTGTGTGTGCGCGCGTGTGTGTTCAAGAGTGTGCTCATACAGTAACTGACTCATCAATTAACTTTAAAACCTCATACCTTTTGTCAATACTGTACTAGGCCAGGAATGCCTGGCCTCCTGTGCACTCATGGGATGCATCCTAAGTATTTAGTGTTTTTCTCTCAGGTGCTAACACTGAAAAGAGAAAATGAGCTTTCCTCTTGACTCCACAGAGCCTCTTACTCACCTTCCCCACGGTAGCTGACAATGTCAGAACGTTGTGTCTTTGAAACCATCTTCTGTAAGTGCCTTTCTTTTGTGCTGAGTGAGTCACAAATCAGCCCTTTCCTCTTTACTCTCGGAATGGCAATTTCCCTTGCTTCATCTAGGCTGAAGGGGTAACACGTGAATGCAAAAACATGTTTTCTGTACCCAGCTCTCTTCTGGGTGGAGGGTTTGTGGTGCTGGGAGTAATATCAGCCCCACCCGGCCGTAGCCCTGCACACCATGGGGAGGTTCCAGAGCTGGGGACTTTTGGCAGCTTTGCCCACACAGGCAGTCAACTTAGAAGAGTACCTTTTGGCTTAGCTTCAAGGAAAGCGAGGTCTTTGTTGTGCCCAGCGGAAACCAGCAGTGTTCTTTGATAGATGTTGGGGTTTAAGGGAAGGAGAAAGTGACGTTAAATTTACAATGGTTACTTTGCAAAATCTTCAGATCCATAAACATAGTTCTATGCCTGCTGCAGGATGAGTTTTGGACAAGAAATGCATTAATTGCACATGACATTGTTCCCTTGTATTCACTTATTTCCCCACGATTTAAGCAGGTTCACTTTCAAGGCATTATAGAAGGTCTAGCCCCAGGTGGATCATTTTTTAGATCATTGGTACCTTAGATACTCTGAAATCGAGAGAATCATTCTTGGTGGCATCTGTCGAACACACACGTGCACACACACACATACACACTCAGCTCTGAGAAACACATTTCCACACATCTTCATGAAGAAATACTAGATATCATTTTGAGGTGGTTTGGCAAAAAGAATAATATCTTAAAGAAATATAAAGAGAGCTATGAGCTACATTATTATATTCTGAGGTTTGAGCTACAGACATTCAAATTGTTACTGTTAGTGATTTCTAGGGGTCTTTTGAACTCCACCTAGCCTTCACCCCTCCCACACCCTCCAGGGGAATTTGGTATTTCTGTCTGCAGCAGAATTTTCTGTTACACTGCCCCTCTCATCTGCCTCCAGCTTGGACTACGCCTAACACATTGCTGCCACATTTCAAAACAGAACTCTCTGTGCCTGAAAACACAAATATCGTGAGTTCCCTGCATAGTCTGTAGATGGATGTTAGACAGTGGTACCAGCTCTTACCATATACTACACCATGCAGTGCACAGACCTCAAGTATCTCTCACAAAGAGACTCATCTCTCAGCCGTTTCACACTGATAAACTGCCCACAGTCGTTGCACAGACTACATCGGTGTGTAATTGCTGCTTCCTAGCCCATTGCTAGGCTTTGGTTCATTTTAAACACTGGATAATGAATAAAGGAACAACACTGAAACCATTATTTTCTCTTGTTCTGGAATATGAATGGAGACAAGGCCTTTGTCATACATGAATGACATTTGATACAGCGGTCTTCTGAAGTGTCAACAGCTAGTTCCCCTACACCTAGGGACAAGATTTGCTAAATGCCTCATGGCATATCCAGAGTTTATATATTATCTGCTCACTGCATGTCTGTCTTTCCTATAACTGTAGTCTCTTAATTTGACATTGCTGATCTTCTGGGGACATAAAAACCAAATGTCAAGGCTTATTGGAATGATTAATAAAGTGAACTCCTAAAGCTTCTACCCAAGGTCTTTCCTACCAGTTTTGGACTCTACTATGTTCATTTCTCTTCTTAGAAGCCACCATCACCCTTTGTTTTGGCAGATTACCTCCTTCCTGGCTAGCTGCTGAGTCAGAGGACTGTAACTTCTGCTTTCTAACATGAGTGAGGTGCTTAAGAGCCACAGAAGAAGAACTAATATCAGAGAAACCTCCACCTCCTGGCCCACAACCAACCAGCTGTATTGTTGGATCTGCATATGACCGACTCACATAACGGAGTTCATATGGATTGGGCCTGGCAAGATGCCTCAATGAGTTGAGACACTTTCTGCGGAGGGCACACATGGGAACCAGCTCCTACAAGTTGTCCTTTGACTTCTATAAGCATGTACATACATACATACATACATACATACATACATACATACATACATGTATACATGCATGCACAGTTTTATATGATATATAACTATATATAATATATTACAAGGAATTGATATTCTAAATCAAGTTTCTATGAGTTCAAAATCTAGTCCTTCATGGGTGAGACCATCACCCAGACAGATTATGTATGGGTCAGCAGGTGGGCTGGTTGCGCACAGAAAGAAGCCACTGAGCTGAGCTCCTCTGTGGTCAGACCCAACTGTCTATGGATAGAACTTGTCTATGGATAGTGGTTGTACCACCAGCCACACACCCCAGGCCTAGGCAGCTCGATGATGATGAATGGTTACAGAGTAGAACTAGTTGGTCTTAAACATTGAGTTGACTAGTCTTTGGGGACTTTGCTGAATGACTTTCCCCTTAATATTAAACTCCTATGAATCTCCAGGAAAATTTAATCCATATGTTTCTGATTCGATTACTCTTAACTCATTAAGTGCTTTAAAAAGCTATTTGAAATTTGAGAGGTCTTTCTTTATAGGCTTTAGCAGTCCTTTGTTCTCTGAATTAGGAGGGAGAGTTCTGCCAAGAGTTAATGGTATTTGAACCTCAGTCTGCTTAAGGGGATTCTACATTCAGCAAAGCGCCCAGCATCCCGTCACGGCCAATGCCTCTCGAACTCTCACTGTATCGGCCCTGTGCCCCTCCTTCTGCATGCTTTGTGACACTGGAGAGGTTCTTGTACTCACATGGCAGAGACCTTTGTGTGCCAAATAACCATTACCATTAAAATCAGTAACACCCGAGAGTGGAATACAAATTCAAGCTATTACTTCCTTCTGCGGAGAATGGATCAAATGCAAAGCCGATGTTCTGAGAAATAAATGTGAAGATCCCTCCATTCTCCTGTCTCCCCTCATCCTCTTCTCTTTCCTCTTCTCGTGGAGTGAAACAGGGCCTCGCTCTGTAGCTCAGGCTGGCCTGGAACTCATTACTGCCTTGCTTCCACCTCACAAGTGCTTCTGCGACATCGTGCCTGGATACTGTTCTTCTTCTAGCTGTTTCTTATATAGGTCAGAATACAAGGATAGTTCAATTTCAGCTTCCGGTGTCTAGCATCCAAGAGCTGAAGGCGGGATATGAAGCATTCCATGCTCTGAGGAACAAGAAGTACGTAAGGATGCCATTTGCAGGATTTCTCAGGACAAGCACTGAGGATGGACTATGTGCAGAAAGAAAGTGAAGACATGCTTGAGATCACAATGGCATCTATTTTATGAATGATACACATTTGGCTTTAGTAACTGCCGATCTGGAGACTCAGAGATGGCAGCGGCCCCTGACGTTCATGGTAAGACATCAGGACACAGTGCTGCTCAAAATCTGTGGATACATGGTCTTCACAGCTTAACACTCAGCGAGTCTGGCGGGTGTTCTTTCTAGAAAGCAAACTAGGTGATGACCCAGATAAAGAAAGAAAACAATCTTTAAGGCACCTAAAGCTATAGGTTAGTACCAGAGGATAAAAAGATGCCAGTTGAAAAGGTGTTAGCAAAGACAGGCTCCTCAGCAATGAGAGACAGAATGGTCCTCTGGATCCAACCATGAATAGTGTTAGCAGAAGTCCAAGTAGAGCGTTTGGACTCCTTAGTCCAAAGGAAGGCACCATACACTCCTGCTCTGCATCATATAACCTGTCCCATAAGATGCTAATGCTGATGCTGGAGATGTCTATGGCCAATGTGATCCAAAGATAGTAGCAAGTACCACTCTTGGGTTTTCTGTTTCTATTTCAAACCCTGCAATTGAATGAAGATCACGGTTGTTTGTACATCATAAGCATCCACTTAGAACCATGTTTTTAAATAAAACTTCCCAGGAAATCTAACTTTAATGAACTGGAAAGATATAAAAATGCTATGTGAAAATTTTGCAGAGCCATGAATTGAACTCAGCTATGAAGTTTTGGGGTGTCCCTGTGTTCACATTGTAAGGGAAGAGTTTGCAAAAGATGCAGCAACTGGTGACTTCTTGTTTGCAATGGCACTCGATCTATCATCAGACTCTGTGACTTTTAAATTGGTACAAAAATAGTAAAGAAATAAATTCACAAAAGTAAGAGTTTTGAGAGAACTACAGGCATCCGGCATGGGTATTCAATTCTAGCCATACTCCAACTTACATGCACTGGAAAATGCATGTCCTCTGGAAATCTCGTTCTGTTCATTCTTTACCCCTTTTCAATCTCCAGCTGAGTTGGGCAGTCTCGTTGTCTGGGGACTCTACAAATAGAACTGGGCTCCTATGGTATGGGCCCGAGAGAACGTCATTTTTCACCGTGTGAGGACAGAGCAAGTCTATAAACCAGAAACTGAAGCCTTCCCGCACACCAAGCTGCACTGGTGTTGGACTGCCAGCATCCAGAACCATGAGAAAGAAGTCTGACTTCCTCCTCTGTATTCTATAGGGTCCAGAGTCAACAGGGGTAGTCCACGATGTAGCATGGACGCTACCTGAGGCTGCATGCAGGTGCTGCTTCAGCTTGGGAGAGGAACATATGAAGGACACTCGTCTGGCTGCAGAAACAGAAGAAGAAACTTTTAGAAACAAAAGCCATTTTACATTTTAAAGATATTATTTACATTTTAAAGATACTATTCCATTTCTTAAAGATAACCGATTTCATAAAATACTAAATTACATTATTCTCCTTTTCCTCTACTCGAAGGTGAATGTTGTACTTTGTGAAATAGTGATGTATTGGGGGGAAAAACAGATTGTTTCTGGGCTTAGTGAATTTCTTCTTTTCCTTGTGTTTTTAATGTTTTCTGCTTTTCTCCTCGTCTGTGGTTGCTGCCCTTTGATGATGGACACAGGTTGGAAACTCTGGGGACTAGAGTCCCTTAGAGATCAGACTCATTCATGGTGGGCAAATGCAACAAAGCTTAGCTCCACTGAAACCTTGGAGCTAGGTCACTTCCAAGTCAAGGTGGCAAAGCCACTCATCTTGACCCTGGGTCACTGACAAGGGTTTTAATTCACTATCGACTCACAAACTATAGCAGAGCTAGTTTGATATTTGAAGCTATAAGTTTGGTGATCTATGCTGCTTAAGACCAAAAGTGCTTTAGGTTTCAGGGCTTGGGATCTCTGCTGCTATGCAATGGCATGTAGAGTCGTAGGACATGCGATATCCTCAGGGATCCTTGCATTTTCAACAGCTGCATGTTCCAGGAGATCATGAATAGAATGTTCTATTCGTCGTGTTATATCTGGGCTCAAAAACTTTCAGATTAGACACTTCTAAATTTTCAGCAGTTTGTCTATGGATATCCATTGTGTGTTTGTGTGTGTGTGTGTGTGTGTGTGTGTGTAAGTGAATGTTTGAGCATGTGTGCATGTCTGTTTTCAAATAAAGCTTTTGACAAGAACAATGGGCAAATATAGACACAAAATAGATTTAAATGACATAATCTAAATCTTACTCAAAGAAATCACCTGGTGGTGGTGCATGGCTTTAATCCCAGGACTCCGGAGGCAGAGGCAGTAGGATCTCTGAGTTTGAGGCCAGCCTGGTCTACTGAGCAAGTTCCAGGACAGCCAGTGCTAGACAGAAAACTCTGTATTCAAAAACCAAAATAATAAGCAAATAAATAAATTCCTTGGCTCTTTCTTTCTCCTTTCTTGTCTTCACAGTACTGATGGTCTCCAGTGAGAGTTGAGAGCCCGTCTCAAAACACTCTCTTCTGGGTTCAGTATTTAACCCTCACAGTTTCAGCTGATGTTTACTGCTAGTGTTCATCTGGTTTTCTTGTAAAAAAAAAAACTGGAGGAAAGCACTAGAAATGAAATAGTGTGGCATGTGATAGTTGAAGGCACTCACAGGCCCCAGTTCACTGCTTCTCAGTCAAAGGTCTAAGACACTCTGCTCAGCGTATGAGAAATGAAGAAGGATAATGAGCACTGGTCTCCCCGAGGCTCTATTGGAATGTGGAAGCACCCAGAGAAGCACCCTGGTGTGTGGCAAACAGGAGTCTGCCAGGATCAACTGGCAAGAAGCCCAATGAGGTCCCTTTGGGAGCTGTCTCAGTACACATAAGCTGGGTGGCTGATAAAATGGTATTGAAGTATTTCCTCACAGCTCTGGAGGGATGCTGGGAAGTCTAAAGCAAAGGCACCTGAAGACTTGGTGTCTGCTACAAACACACTTCCTTGTTCATAGATAATATCTGTTTTGTGGTAGAAGGCAGGTGGGTCCCTTGGGCCTCTTTTATGTGGTACTAATCCTTTACTATAACAGTTCTGTCTGCATGTTTATCATCCCCAGAGGCCTTAAGTCACCTAGTAACAGCACCTGGCAGGGGAACTCTATCAAGCAAATGTTTGGAGGACTCAAGCATTTAGGCCATAGTAGCCCATAAGGGTTTCCATCCTTTCTGCACCCGCTGCCACGCCCATATCCAGGCCACATCATTGTGTCCTGAACTACAGCAATGAGCTCTGACCCCTTGAGTCCTATTGCTCTGTCTCCACCCTACCATCCCGCTTCCCTCTCTCTTCTCTTTTTTTCTAAGATGGCAGATTGCATTCTAACCACTCCATCTGGTCCTTTGTGATTAAAGAGGAAAGACACAGATGTCCACAGGAAATAATGAGTAGAATCTGGACAAAAAGAGAAAATAGCAAGCTATAGGTCCAGTGAGAGACATTATCCCACCAAATAAAGTGGAGAAGTGATAGAGAAAAAGAGGCCCATGGTATCCTCTGAGCTCCATACATGCCAACATGGGGTGTGTGCACATGCATGTACGCACACATGCACACATACATATACACACAGTTAACATTAAATTTTTAATTTTTAAATTAAAAATCCCTTCCCCAAGACTGCCTCCACATCAAAATATTCTGAAGGAGGAATTTTTCATTGGAACCACTGGTCAGCTCTGTCCCACAGGTCAACTCTAGCCTGGTAGCCTGGTCTCAAATAACCATACAGAGACTTACTATTAATTATAATGCTCAACCAATAGCTCAGGCTTGTTACTAAGTAGCTCTTACATTTTAAATTAGTCCATATTTCTTATCTATGCTCTGCCACATAGTGGTACCTTTTCCAACAAGACAAGTTCATCTTGCTTCTTTCCATGTCTCCTCACACTTCTGAGACTCCTGCCTTCTTTCCAGCATCATCTTTCTGTTTGCAAGTCCCACCTAACCTCTGCCTGTCCAGCACTGGCCAATCAGCTTCTTTATTAACTCAATCACAGCCATATATATTCACACAGTATACAGGAATATTCCACAGTTTTCCTAGCATCTTTATTTCTAATACCTATAACCAAGGGAAAATATCATTGGTTAAATGATTATCTGAACTATGGTCCATTCCACATAGTCATAGAAAAGAATGAATTATTGACACACCATCTGAATAGTTTTCGAAGATAGCATGTGGAGAGAAAAATCAGTTCCTAATGATTAATGCTGTGTGATATTTATACAAAATTGTTGAGATTACAAAACTGTAGACAGGGACAACACTTTGGTTTGAGAGTAATGAGTAAGTTGAAGGATCTGGGAATAAAGAAGCAGCAATGAAGTTTTCGTCTTTTTCAGAGATAAAGTTTTAATTATGTGTGTGAGAGGGTATGGTCACATGAATGCTGACACACATGGAGTCCAGAAGAAGGTGTTAGATCCCCTGAAACTGAAGTTTAAGGTGACTGTGAGCCACCTGACATGGACAAAGGGAACTGAACTCAGGTTCAGAAGCCAGAACTCTTAACTTATGAGCCATATCTCACAGCCCCCACATCAGGGATTACAATGGTGACTGAGTTCCTTAGCTTTATCTGGATGGTGTTTGTCTCTATACATGGGAAAATATTAGATAGAAGCCACACATATGCACAAGAGAATGTACACAAAGTGACATCTGAATAAGAATGTGGCTTGGTCTTATGCCACATATCTGGTTTTGATACTGCTTGCAGTTTCATAAGAACCTACACTGTTTAAAAGATGAAAAACTCAGAAACAATCACATTATCAAATGTCTCCCTCCATCCCTATTCGTCCTGGAAAGAGCCACCACGGAAGACTCAGCAGGGACAATGTGTGTGCAGTCAGCACATATACTGAGATATCACACGGAACCAACACATCCTTACTGTGTCCAGCCAACTCCCACTAGAGACAGGGTACGTGGTCTTGCAACTATATAATGGAGTAGAGCATGTTCTTGAATAAACTAAGTATCACCCCTAACCATAGCTTTCCAGTTGTAATCCCACAGCTTTCTAGTTGTAATCCTGAGTAAATGTAGAGATTAAAGAAAGCATTGAGTTATCCCCTGCAACCTCAGGGGAACACTGAAACACAGCCTGCTGCTACACAGAGAGGACCAAGAGAGGAACTCTGAAGCTCAAGCTGTGACTGAACAAAGTGGACCAAGAAAGAAAACCAAGAGAGTGAACCAAGAGAACAGACCAAGAGAGCAAGCCAAGAGAGAGGGCCAAGAGAGACTTCAGTGCCTTTCTGAGACACAGACAGTGACAGTACAGAGCAGAACGAGAACAGATCCCAAAGACACAGACAGCCACTGCAAGAATTGGACCAAGATGCAAAGACACTGCCAGCATCAATTGAAGGAAGAGATGGGTAGGCACCAATGCAAGAATTCATCCAACAACCTAAAAAGCAACATGGTAACACCAGAACCCAGTGCTCATACAACAGGAAGACTTTATCATCCTAACCCAGAAGAAGCAGAAGAAAATGATTTTAGGTGTAACTTTATGGAGATGATGGACACCTTTGAAAAGAAAATGAAAAATTCCCTTAAAGAAATAGAGGAAAAGACAAACAAAAATTGAAAGTAATTAATAAATCTCTCAAAGAAAAGCAAGAAAAAAATTAAACAGGTGAAGTAAACAGTTCAAGACTTGAAGACTGAAATAGAGGCAATTTAAAAAAAAAAACAGAAACCAAGGGAATTCAGGATATGGAAAATCTGGGTATATGAACAGGAACTACAGAGGCAAACATAACCAACAGACTACAAGAGGTGGAAGAAAGAATCTCAGGTACTGAAGACACTATAGAGGAAATATATTCATTGGTCAAAGAAAACATTAAATCCAACAAATTATTAACGCATCCAGGAAATTAAACATCCAGGAAATCTGGGACACTATGAAAACACCAAACCT
The DNA here is from genome assembly GCA_001685075.1 of Bramus lutescens. Lineage (NCBI taxonomy): Eukaryota > Metazoa > Chordata > Mammalia > Rodentia > Cricetidae > Bramus > Bramus lutescens. The sequence goes on along the minus strand of LOEQ01001672.1, from coordinate 68,289 downwards.
AAGAATAATACGGATAGAAGAAGGGGAATTCCAGTTCAAAGGCACAGAAAATAGAAAAAAAACTTTCCTAACCTAAAGAAGGATATCCCTATGAAGGTACAAGAAGCTTACAGAACACCAAATAGACTGGAGCAAAAGAAAAAGTCCCCTCACCATATAATAATAAAAATGCAAAACATGTAGAATAAAGAAAGAATATTAAGAGCTGCAAAGGAAAAAGGTCAAGTAACATACAAAGGTAGACCTATCAGAATTACACCTAATTTCTCAGTGGAAACCATGAAAGCCTGGGCAGATGTGCTGCAGACACTAAGAGACCATGGATGCAAGTCCAAACTTCTATACCCAGCAAAGCTTTCAATCACCATTGATGGAGAAAACATGATATTCCATGACAAAACCAGATTTAAACAGATTTCTACAAATCCAGCCCTACAGAAAGTACTAGAAGGAAATCCCCAACCCAAGGAAGTTAACTGCATTCACAAAAACACAGACAACAGATAACCTCCCACCAGCAAAACCCAAAAAAGGGAAACATATACATACTACCACCAAAAATAACAGGAATTAACAACCACTCGTCATTAATATTGTTTAATATCAATGGACTCAATTCCCCTATAAAAAGACACAGGGTAAGAGAATGGATACAAAAACAGGATCCAGCCTTCTGTTGTATACAAGAAACACACCTCAACCTCAAAGACAGACATTACCTCAGAGTAAAGGGTTGGGAAAAGGTTTTTCAATCAAATGGACTTAAGAAACAAGTGAGTGTAGCTATTCTAATATCTAACAAAATTGAATTCAAGTTAAAATTAATCAGAAGAGATGGAAAAGGACACTTTATGCTCCTTACAGGAACAATCCATCAAGATGTAGTCTCAATCTGGAACATCTATGTCCCTAATATAAGAGCACCCACATATGTAAAAGAAACATTATTAAAACTTAAATTGTACATTAAACCCCACACACTAATAGCACGAGACTTCAACACTCCACTCTCGCCAATGAACAGGTCAACCAGACAGAAACTTAACAGAAATAAGTGAACTAACAGATGTCATGAATCAAATGGAATTAACAGACACATATAGAACATTCCACCCAAACACAAAAGAATATACCTTCTTCTCAGCACCTCATGGAACCTTCTCTAACATTGATCACATACTTACTAACAAAGAAAACCTCCACAGATACAAAAAAAATTGGAGTAACTCCTGTGTCTTATTGGATCACCATGAATTAAAATTTGAATTTAACAATAGTACTACTCTCAGAAAGCCTACAAACTCATGGAAATTGAACGGTGAACTACTGAGTCACCCCTCGGTCAAGGAAGAAATAAGAAAGAAATTAGAGACTTCCTTGAATTGAACGAAAATGAAGGTGCAATGGATCCAAACCTATGAGGCACTATGAAAGCAGGGCTAAGAGGAAACTTCATAGTATTAAGTGCCTACATAAAGAGAGTGGAGAAAACTCATACTAGTGACTTAACAGCACACTGAAATCTCTAGAACAAAAAGAAGCAGACTCACCCAGGAGGAGTAGAAGACAGAAAATAATCAAATTGAGGGCTGAAATCAACAAGATAGAAACAAAGAAAACAATACAAAGAATCAATGAAACAAAGAGGTGGTTCTTTGAGAAAATCAACAAGATAGACAAACCCTTATTCAAACTAATCAAAAGGCAGAGAGTGAGATCACCAAAATTAACAAAATCAGAAATGAAAAGGGGGGCATAACAAAAGACACTAAGGGAATTCAGAGAATCATTAGGTCTTACTACAAAGACCTGGACTCCACAAAATTGGAAAATGTAAAAGAAATGGACAATTCTCTGCATAGGTATGACATACCAAAATTAAATCAAGACCAAATGGATCATTTAAACAGACTTATAACCTGTAAGGAAATAAAAGCTATCGTCAAAAGCCTCACAACCCAGAAAGGTCAGGGCCATATGCTTTCTTGAAGAATCTTCCAGAACTTCCAAAAAGAGCTAATACTATACTCCTTAAAGTGTTCCACACAATAGAAACAGAAGGAACATTGCCAAACTCTTTTTATAAAGCTACAGTTACCCTGATACTAAAACCACACAAAGACTCAACCAAGAAAGAGAATTATAGACCAATCTAACTCATGAACATAGATGCAAAAATACTCAATAAAATATTGGCAAACCAAATCCAAGAACATATCAAAAAAATCATCCACCATGATCAAGTCGGCTTCATCCCAGAAAGGCAGGGATGACTCATCATACGAAAATCATTCAATGTAATCCATCATCTAAATAAACTGAAAGAAAAAAAAAACATGATCATCTTATTAGATGAAAATGCTGAAAAAGCATTTGACAAAATCCAACATTCCTTCATTATAAAGGACTTGGAGAGATCAAAGATACAATGAATATATCTAAACATAATAAAAGCAATATACATCAAGCCAACAGCCAACATCAAATTATATGGAGAGAAACTCGAAGCAATTTCACTAAAATCAGGAACAAGGCAAGGCTGTCCACTATCTCCATATCTATTCAACATAGTGCTTGAAGTTCTGGCTATAGCAATAAGATGACAAAAGGAGATCAAGGAGATTCAAATTGGAAAGGAAGAAGTCAAACTATTATGGTCAACATAATAAAAATGGCAATCCTACCAAAAGCAATTTGTAGATTCAATGCAATCCCAACCAAAATCTCAACACAATTCTTCAAAGACCTTGAAAGAACAATAATAAACTTCATATGGAAAACCAAAAAACCCCAGATAGCCAAAACAATCCTGTACAATAAAGGAACTTTTCGAAGCATCACTGTCCCTGACATAAAGCTCTGTAATAGAGCTACAGTAATTGAAACAGCTTCGTATTGACATAAAAACAGAGAAGTTGACCAATGGAATCAAATCGAAGATCTGAATTTTAATTCACACACCTATGAACACGTGATTTTTGACAAAAAAGCAAAAGCTAAAATTACACAATGGAAAAAAGAAAGCATCTTCAACAAATTGTGCTGGCACAACTGGATGTCAGATTGTAGAAGAATAAAAATAGATTCATGTCTATCCCCATGCACAAAACTCAAGTATATTTGGATTAAAGACCTCAATATAAACCTGACCACACTGAACCTGATAGGAGAGAACGTGGGAAGTAGTCTTCAATGCATGGGCACAGGAGATCACTTCCTAAAAATAACACTAGTAGCACAGATGCTGAGAGCAAAAATAAATAAATGGGACCTCCTGAAACTGAGAAGCTTCTGTAAAGCAAGCTTATTGTCTTATTGACAAGGTAGCCTACTGAATGGGAAAAAGTCTTCATAAACCCCACATCAGACAGAGGACTGATCGCCAAAATACATAAAGAACTCAAGAAATTAGACATTGAAATTCCAAATAACCCAATTTTAAAAAATGGGATACAAAACTAAACAGAGAAGTCTCAACAGAAGAATCTCAAAAGGCCAAAAGACACTAAGGAAATGTTCAACGTCGTTACCATAATGGAAATGTGAATCAAAACTCTGAGATTCTATCTTACACCTGTCAGAATGGCTAAGATCAAAAACACCAATGACAGCTTCTGCTGGAGAGGATGTAGAGTAAGGGGAACACTCATCCATTGCTGGGGAATACAAACTTGTACAATCACTTTTGAAATCAGTATGACGGTTTCTCAGAAAACCGGGAATCTACCTACCTCAGGACCCAGCAATACCACTCTTGGGCATATACCCAAAAGATGCTCAATCATACTACAAGGACATTCATTTAACTATGTTTGTAACAGCATTATTTGTAATAGCCAGAACCTGGAAACAACCAAGATGACCTTCAACTGAAGAATGGATAAAGAAAATGTGGCACATTTATACATTAGAGTACTACTGAGTGGTAAAAAAGAGTGGCATCTTGAAATTGGCATGTAAATGGAAAGAACTAGAAAAAACCATCCTGAGTGAGGTAACCCAGACCCAGAAAGATGAACATGGTATCTACTCACTCATGAGTGGATACTATCTGTAAAGCAAATATATTGAGCCTAATGAAGCTAAGTAACAAAGTGAACCCTAAGAAAAACATACATAGATCCACATGGAAAGTTGAAATAGACAAGATCGCCTGACAAAATTGGGATAGTCGAGAAGGAGGAAGGACAGAGATGAGAGCAAGGAAAGAGATATATTGATTGAGGGAGCCATTAGGGGGCTAGCAAGAAACCTGGCACTAGAGCAATTCCCAGGAATCCACAAGGATGACCTCAGCTAAGACGCTAAGCAATAGAGAGGGTGACAGAGGAGAGCTTTGCCCTGTAGTCAGATTGATGACTATCTTAAATATCACCACAGTATCTTTAGCCAGCAACTGATAGAAGCAGAGGCAGAGACCCACATTGAAACACTGGACTGAGCTGCCAAGTCCAGCTGAAGAGTGGGGGAATGAGAATATGAGCAAAGAGGTCAATACCATGATGGGTTCACCCATTGAAACAGTCAACCTGAGCTAATGGGAGCTCACTAACTCCAGCCAGGCAGGGAAGGAACCAGAATAGGACCAAACTACTCCCTCAGAATGTGGGTGACAGTTGCATGGCTGGGGCAGACTGAGGGACCCCTGGCAGTGGCACCAGGATTGAACCCTACTCCTTGTACTGGCTTTTGGGGAACCTATTCTCTTTGGAGGGATACCTTTCTCAGCCTAGATGTAGTAGGGAGGGCCTTGGACCTTCCCCAAAGCCATGTGCCTTTCCCTCTCTGTGGAGTGGATGGGGGTGGGGTGGAGGGGTAATTGGAGGAGGGGAGGGAGTGGGAACTGGGATTGGCATGTAAAATGAAAAGAGTTACTTTGTTTTCTTTTTAAAAAAAGAAAAAAGAAAGTATTGAAAATTCTCTTTAAAAACAACCAGAGAAACTGGGTGGTGGTGGCACACACTTTTAATCCCAGCACTCAGGAAGCAGAGGCATGCAGATCTCTGAAATTGAAGTCAGCCTGGTCTACAGAGAGAGTTCCAGGACAGCCAGAGCTACACAGAGAAACCCTGCCTCAAAAAACCAAAATAAATAAATTCAAACAAACAAACAAAACCAAAACAACCATAGAATTGTGGGACATTCGTTATTTGGGGAATGAAGGTACTATCTTCCTGGTGACTAAATACAGTAAGACATGAAGTCTAATTATAGAGGACAGTATTGTTCACTGATTCACAAAATATTTATTAGGTACGGCATCACTCTACTTAACTACAACTTTGGAAAAAAATAAGAAAACACATTCTCTCCTTTCAGGATGCTCCCAATTTAGTGTGGAAGATTGAAATGCAAGCAATCCATGAAAAGAGTAACTGAAGCCTACTGTAATCCAACACTTAGGTGAATCCCATTGACTTTATTAGTACCACGTTTTTAGCTGTGATAATGCACAACTGAGTGCAACGGGATAATCTTTAATTTAAAATAGGGATGAATACACTTGACAAACATGTTAATCAACATAAATAACAGATGTACGAATATTTTTGAAAAATAAGAATTGGATATGTAAATCTGAAAATTAAGGTGTTATAATCTACAGAACCAGTGGATTGTTTTTCCTAAGCTGGGGCTTGTGGGGTACTTTGGGAGGGAGGGTAAGAGAATCTGGACTGATTTTACCACACGTACCCATTAACCAGGACCCCAATTTCCTTCAGCTTTTACCCATTTCATAATTTGTCTGGAACTTTCCCCTTTGCTTCATTTCAAATGTGATGTTTAACAGACTTCAGGTCACTTCATCCTCTTGTTTTAACCCCTTGTGGACTTCAACCTACTTTTCTAAAGAAGAAGATGGGGGCAGGAATCAATGAGGAGCCTTTGTCATCCATATACTCTGCTGCTTGTGCCTAGACAGATGTGTCTCTGCCCTCTTATTTGACAAGAATCAACAGCAGAGAAAATGTGTCTTATGGATTTATGATTTAATGATTATAAATATTACAATGCTTTCTATTTTCTACATGTTCTGGAATTATCCATGCATAGCTCCCCAACTTGCTCTCAGCTGTATTTTGAATTAGAAGTGACAGCTACATGAAGAATAAATTTACTGTTCTGGCTGAGTCTATGTGCAAAGCCATGCCCACCCTGTAAAGACAAGGCCAGGCCTCTGGTCGCATCATCCAAATTAGTTTCCACAGGGGCACATTTTACTCTAAGTCACATTAAAGTCATCAGCTACTCTTAAACAAATCATGACTGGACTTTCTCTGCCCCTCAGTCTCCTAAGCAGTCTGACATTCTGAAAATGGAGGGGTCTTTCCTAAGCCTGCCTTGGTGCAAGCTGCAATGCAGGATTTAGGTAGATCATGCTCCCCTTTTTCTGTCCCTACACTTTCTGTCTTCCAGAACACAGGAACCGAAGCTGCTGTCTCATGTCCACCTGCTAATCCCACAGTCAGCTGTCAAACTTCTGACTCATACCGCTCGGAGAATGTTTTGAAGGAAGCCTGTGTTTGAGGCAAATGTGTTCCAGAATCCCCACTCTTGTCAGACAGGCCCCCAGTCTGGCAGAGTTCGACTGGCCTGGATTCTACGTACGTGAGATTGAATTCACCTGTTCTCTAAGCTTGCGTCCTTCAGGATCGTCTAGCCATCAGTCTCAGGTATCTTAGGGTTCCTATTGTGGTGGTGAAACACCATGGCCAAAGCACAAATTGTGGAGAAAGGAGTTCATTTGACTTCCATGCTGCTGTCCATTACCAAAGGAAGTCAGGACAGGAACTCAAATAGGGCAGGAACCTGGAGGCAGGACTTGATGCAGAGGCATGGAGGGGTGCTGCTTACGAGCTTGCTTCCCGTGACTTGCTCAGCATGCTTTCTTATAGAACCCAGGATCACCAGCCTAGGAATGACACTGCCCACAATGGACTAGACTCTTCACCATTGATCAATAATTGAGAAAATGCCTTACAGCTGGATCTCAAGGAGGCCTTTCCTCAACTGAGGCTCCTTCCTCTCTGATGACTCTAGTTCATGTCAAGCTGACACAAGACAGTCAGTAAGCCATTCCTAATTCATACCCCATTCCTGCACATATGTACTTCCCTTTCTCTTGTGAAAACTCAGTTTAAAGAGTTATGGTCTGATATCATGCTTAGTATGCATGTTGAGTTTCAGACTTAGGAAGTATTTTCTTTCCCTGTGCTAAATTGCAAGTTGACCTTGGCAGTGTTGGATGAAGCTACCAACGGATACGAGTGTAAATCTTCACATCCTTCAAATATTACTCATTTAATCAATTACTATTCTTGTTTCGGAGTGGAATCCAAAGAAAAAAATCAATAACTTGAAATTATATCATAGGAATGGGCTCGAGAGGAAGAGCACCAACATCTGTCAGTGCTCTTAAACCCAAAAGAGTGGCCTTCAGGATCATTTCCAGTCGCTAAGTCCATACTAGTACAAATTATTTAGGACTGATGTCTAATTATCTTCAGCCAGGCCTGGGTCAGGATGACTGGGGACAACCCTGGTGGCCTGAGATTCATCACGAGTTCTGGGACAATCAGCGCAGAAGCTATGCCAACCTTCTGTGTATCAGCACAGACATAACCAGACAACTTTGTCTTGGAGGCAAGCTCTCTGCAGTGTTTGATCTGAGAGGGAGGTGAGAGATTTAGATCTCGGTCTCATGTTCCTTTTACGCTTCGTGTCTCTCCATGATTTGGGAGACATCAACATCCGTTGTCCATCCCCAATTCCTCAGAGCTTCTAGGAGTCAGCTGGGGAAACTGCAGTTTGCTGACCAAGCCCGTGTGCCAGCTCAAGCAGTTCGTGTAAACTGGTACATTTTACATAAGGTATTTTCTTTTCTGTTTTCTGACCTAATGTGGCCTTTGAGAAATGAGTCATTATCTCATCTTGACTAAATTATTACTTTGAAGTGGGAGAGGCATTAGTGAATGATCCTAGAGAGAACCCTGGATGCCAGTCAAGCAAGGGTCATATATCGGCCGAGGCCACAGAAGCCCCAGAGGTGTGGCTGTCTGGGGCATTCCTGGGCACAGGAGTTTGGTTGCCTCCCTTTTCCAGTTCCAAAGCTGGTTTCCACTTGATGCATTGTCTCAATTTCATTAAACCGTTTATGTGTACTACTTAAAAGCCAACTTGTCTTCTTATTAATGGAAAATACAAAGTGGACACCAGGAAATAGCCAACTGTTTAGCTACTCACTTTCTTCCACCAAATCAACTTTCTCTACTGCTTTCCACATAAACATAATAGGAATTCATATAGCAACACACACTGAAAGTTCACCTTTACTTACTTACTGGATGCCCATAGTCCACTCATTTACTTAAGGGTTTTCTTCCTCCATACTCTGTCTATACCAGGGCCTTTAAGTTCATACAGAATGAAGGACCACTTCTCAGAAAACTGGAAGCCCTTGTTCATTCAAGCCATAAATATTAATACAGGGACAGCAAGAAAATGGCCCTATGGTGTGGTTCAGTTTTCTGTTCCTGTCACAAACACCATGACCAAAAAAAGCAGCTTGGGGGAGAAAGAGGTTTTTGTTTCCTCTTACAATTTCAGTCCATTTTTGGAAGCCGAGGCAGGATCTAAATGTGGGAACCTGAAGGCAGAACTGAAGAAAGGCCATGAAAAATGTTGTTTATTGGCTTATTCCTCGTGGATCGCTTCACTTGCTTGCTTCTACAACCCAGGACCATCTTCCAAAGCATGACACTGCCCACAGTGAGCTGGGTCTTTCCCCTTGAATCATTAATCAAGAAAATATTACATAAACTTACCTGTACTTACCTGCAGGCCCGTCTTAAAGAGGGATTTTCCCAGTTGAGGTTCCCTCTTTCCAGATGACTCAAGTTGATTGATTAAAAAAAAAGGACTAAAAAGAAATCTAACCAGCATACCCTAAGACCTTGTAAAAAGGATCCATTATACTCATCCAATCACATTTATCAAATATACACACATAGCCATTCATTCTGGGACATCTTTAAGAAAGCCCAAGTTTTATGGGAAAGGGCTGTTAAAAGCTAACTTAAATAATATATCTGAATTCAGAATCAAAAACTCCATATATGATGTCCAAGCGGCTTAGTTTTAAATAAGCTTAACAGAACTTTCTCTTTCTCACAAAAGAGAGTTATGCCCACATGTAATGTGTCTTAAAGGAAGATGGACAAGCAGAGACCCTGAAGGCCCCCACTGGGGCGTTCTCGGGAGGCGTGTGCGGAGAGGTGGAGCAGATCCTCTGGAAGAGGAGTTGTTCTTACAGCTGATGGTGATGGCTGGGCTCTCACAAATGATCCCTGATCAGAACCCTGGTTCTGAGCTGAGATGTGCTGTATCACTTCTTCAAAGAACCCAGAAGTATCAGTTTTCAACCTAAATATGCTATTATTCTAATATTTTTAACTAATTTTTGAAATTCTGGGGTAGCTTCATGTGCCCAGAGGGCTAACACATACCACTCTGTCTTAGTCACACAGAAAATGATATTTTCATTTTTCTACAACTACTATTTTCCCTCATTTGCAGCACATTGTTCTAGGCTTTCTTCTTCTACACACTCTCTCTCTTTGCTAGGACCTTTAAGCTCATGCAGAATGTAGGGCCTCAAATCAGGAAAGTAAGGGACACCTTTCTCAATGACTGGAAGCCAAGTTCCAATTCCACTGGGATATTAATGAGACACAATCCTAGGAATCTTGTTTCTTATTTGAAAATTGGATTTCTTATCTGTCTTTTGGGGTGAAGTCGCCCATGGAAGTAGAGTAGAGCTGAGGCCTGGAGAGGTGGCTTGAAGGATTCTTGTCCATGGGGCTTTTTGCTGTGATGGGAAGAACATTCATTCATTCACCAGCTGAACAGTTTGCTGAGTGAGCACTCGGATCTCCGATTGGGCCTAGAAAGACATTTCTGCCCATACTTCCCAGTAGAGCTTTCAAGCCAAAGTTCAGTCTACTTGAAAACCTTTAGGAAAAGAGAGAAGCCGACAGCCCCATCTTTGGGCTGAAAATCCTTCCAAGTGAAGCTGCTGTTGCTGCTGGCTGAGGTTCATGTCTCTATGAATGATCATCTTAACCTAAAGTATTCCCCAGAAAGAGAAAGCCAAGAATCTTGTTTAAGTAACCTTTATCTCTAGATGATTTGAAATACTTTGACAGATCTATATTTTTATTTGAAGAAAAAGAAGAATAAAAAATAATTCAATCAGAAAACCACCATCTGTTACTAATCGATAGTCTTGACGGAGAATTAAGACGATCTCTCTCTCCTCTAAAATCTACTGATAATTTTTAAATCCTATGCCATTCATTGAGATCAGATGCACTTACTCAGCATCAGGTCTTGGAATTACATAAATAATAAAGTCCTCAAGGCTGATGGCATGAGAGTATGTGGAATGTGTAACAATATAATCAGGAGAAAAATCTACATTTATCATAAAGCCCTGTAACACTGGAAAGTATGATGGATTGCAAATCCCTTTGTTCTCTGGGGCCAGACTGTTCCTTGTGTTCAATATTTTTCTCTTTTATCCGAAGTGATGTCTTATCTTCTTTGTTTATAGCTTTGGAAGTTGTTATAATAAGACACATAAAAGAGGCGAGTGAGCAAACACCCATGGCTAAAACAGCACTCCCCACCCAAGGCAAGCACAAATGGAGGCAGGAAGTTTTTAACTTGACTGTCTCTTAACCTTTACCAGTGAGATTGGGATGACTTCCCTTGTTGCCAAGGTTGTCACAGTGCTCATTGGCGACAGCTTTTATTGCTGAGATTAGCTGAGGTCTATCAGTTCTAAGACTCCAGCTTAGCCCAGGGCCTGTCAGCTTCAATCACCAAAGCGCACACGGATTCCAGAGCACCTTGGAGCTGTGATTACATTTCACAATGACGCTGAAGTCTATGAACTGACCTAAGCCCCCAAAAATTCAAAATACAAGAGGGCCTGAATGAGAGCCATGCCTCTCGCTTTCTGCAGAACTGCCAACTGTATTATTCACCAGCCGCCAAAGTCAAAACAGAGCAAGAGGGTTAAGGTTAGCAGGGTGGCTATAATGCTATGCATGGCTGACCACCTGGAAAGGCTTTGATTAGAACCTACGCATTGAAACCTGGCTTGTTGCTAGCATTTCATTTGCATAGTGTCAAGAAATGTCACCGAATTTGCTTGTCTGTTACCAATGATGGATTTCCAAATGTCGTTTGGTCTATTACGGAAGTCATCTGGCAGAAATTCCAGAAAAGATGCCAAGAGATGGTGCTTACTCTGTGCTGCGCGGGAGGCTCAGTAGGAACTGATATTTTTAAAGCAAAAGACGATGGTGACACTGTCCCGTGTCCAACTGAAGGCATAAACACGGCCCTGGATCCCTGAGAACCCGCAGGCCACACCAGCCAGGGAAGCAGGTAGGCTAACTGCCACCATTCTTCACCTTTCCCTCTTCTCCCCCCAAATCCAGACTCTCACCCTCAGGACTGCAGCAAACCACCTGCTCTGGCTTCCCCTTCTTCTCTCCCCCTTCTGCAGTGGATCCATCACACAGACTTTGCTCCAAACTTCCTTTGCCCTATTCATTGTTGATCCCAACCTCCAACTCTACCGGCATTCCCTGGGAATTTACTGGTCACTTCAGCCTTGAAGCAGGTAGCCTAAGGGCAGATCTTCACCTCTCCCTCCATCCCTTCACATCAACCTCCATTTGCATGCCCAGCTCTGTAGCAGGCCTTCTGCTGTGGTCTTTCCTCACCCTCTGCCCCTATGCCTGGTAGACTAAGGAGATCCTGGTGGCACACCCTGCTTTCCTCATTCCTCTGGAGCCCTGCTTCTATCCCAACTCCTAAATGTCAGCACTCAACACCCAGAAACATATTTTACCTCATTTATTGTTGGCATTTCATTTGCATGTTATCAAGGAATGCCATCAAATTAAACTAGCCTTTATGAAATTGATAGCAGTCCTTAAAGAGGAAATGAATACACAGCTTAAAGAAATCTATGAAAACACAAACAAACAGTGGGAGGGAATGAATAAAACAATTCAGGACCTAGAAGCAGAAATAGAATCAGAAAGAAAACCCAAACTGAAGGAAATCTGGTAACAAAGATTTAGGAACTCAAACAGGAACATCAGGGGCAACCTAAAGAATGGGAGAAATATTAAAATATATAAGGACATCAAAAAAGATATGAAGAAAACAAATAAACCAATTTAAAACTGGGGTAGAAATATAAACAGAATTCTCAAAAGAAGAAACTCAAATGGCTGAGAAACACTTAAAGAAATGTTCAACATCCTTAATCATCAGGAAAATTCAAATCAACGTTTGCTTTGAGATTTCATCTTACCCTGCCAGAATGGCTAAGATTAATAATGCAAGTGATATCTCACACTGGGGAGGGTGTGGAGTAAGGGGAACATTTGTCCTTGCAGATGGGGTGCAAACTTGTACAGTCACTATGGCAATCAGTGTGATGGTTCCACAGGAAGATGAGAATCAGTCTACCTCAAGACCCAGCTATGCCACTCTTAGGCAGATGCCCAAAGGATGCTTCATCCTACCACAAGGACACTTGCTCAGCCACATTCGTTTCTGTCCTATTCATAATAGCCAGGAATTGGAAACAACCTGGATGTCCTAAAACAGAAGGATAAAGAAAATGTGGTACATTTACACAATAACGTATCATTCAGCTACTAATAAGAGACAGTAAAATAGAGAGAACTAGAAGAAAATCCTGAGTGAGTTAACCCAGACCCAGAAACATAAATATGGCATATATTCTCTTGCATGTGGATATTAACTATTAAGTCAATGATAACCAAGCTACAATGTATAGAACCACAGAGGTTAGGAACAGAGTAAGGGACTGGTGAGGACAGACAGATCTTGTTGGGAATGGAGAATTGAATAGATAGCTATGGATGGATGGGGGGGCTGGAACAGAAGGATCAGGTGAGGAGGGGGAGGAGAGCAGAAGAGGATGGAGGAAATACAGGGAGGGACATCAAAAAACTGAGGTCTGTTTGAGGGGTCATGTGGAAATCTAATACAGTAGAAACGTTCTAAAAAAATCCATATATGAAGACAATCCAAATTAAATCACCAAATAATGGGGGAATGGAGCCCCAACTGGCTACTTCCTGACACGAAATGAAGCTCCCAGTACCAGTATTGGATTACACATAATTAAGTTGTTCCCCAAAAGACATCCCATAGGAAACCTCCAAACAACCCAGGCTGTTGCCAAGGCTATAAATTGTAGAATACTCTCCACAGGCTGTCAGCAAGGTCCCATTGATGAAGACAACATGGACACACCTCACTGAACATGGAGAAGTCGAGCTGGTGCCTAGACAGAGCCTTCACCACTGCATTCTAGGAAGGTACCCTGCACCCTATCTAAAGAGCAATGTAAACACAAACCTAGCCAAACACACACTTTCATCTACAGTGGTGTCCTGCCTGCAAGATATGTTAGGACAATGGTGGCACAAAGCTTACAGAAGTAACCAATCAGTATCTGATTTGGCTTAAGGCCCACTCCATGAGATTGAACCTATACCTGACTCTGCTTGGTTGACCAAGTACCTGAGACTAGATAGCCCAAGGACCTAGAAGAAAACCAAATATTACTGTTTAAAAAGAAAACAAAACGGTAATGTCAAAAATGACTCCTAATACTATACTCATGTATCAGTTCCTTTCTCAGTCATCATTTGGGAAGCTGCCTTCTTCAGAAGATGGGAACAAGCAGAGAGCCACAGTGAGACATTATACAGAGAGTGAGAAACCTTGGAATACTCAGCCCTAAAGGGATGTTGGCATAAAATCCCTTGCCCTGGGACTCAAGGGCGCCTACAGAAGAGGAGGCATAAAGAATGTAAGAGCCGAAGGAGTTAGAAGACACCCAGAAGACAAGGCCCTCTAAATCAACATGATCGAAGCTCATACGACCTCTCAGAGACTGAGGCAGCATGCACAGGGCCTGCACGGGACTGAACCAGGACCTCTGTGCGTATTATGGCTTCCAGCTGAGGGTTTTTATGGGATTCTTGAGTGTGCAAATGAGTGGCTGTTTCTCAGGCCTTCTCATGGGCTCTTTTCCTTCTGTTTGTTTGTTTTGTCCAATTCTGACGGGTTAGTTTTTGTTTTAAGTATATCATATTTTAATTTATTACTATCCCTTAGGATCCCACTTGTTTTTTCTCTTCCTCCCTCCCTCCCTAATCCCTCCTTCCTTCCTTTCTATTTGTTTATGTGATTTTCTTTGAGACAGGGTATCATTATATAGTTATGGCTGTCCTGGAACTCACTATGTAGATCAGGCTGGCCCCAGACTCACAAAGATCTGCCTACCTCTGGCTCCCAAGTGCTGGGATTAAAGTTGTACACCACCATTGCCCAGCTGCTGGCTTGCTTTCTAATGAGAGACAGAAACAGTGCTTCTGGAAAGGGAAGGGAGGTGAGAGGAACTAGTAGGAATAGAGGAAGGGGAAACCATAGTCATAGTATATTATGTGAGAAAAATCTATTTTTAATAAAAGGAAAAAAATAAAATAAAAAGCAATACAAACCTAGAAATACAAAATCCTGTGAAAATCTAGGGTTGCGTGAAAATTCTCAGGAACCACTGTCTCCTAGGCAAGCTAGAGAACCCCACACAGTTGACTTGGTGGGATTGCTGATTCCAACCCTTGGATCCTACCTGCATCCGACTTAGAGGTGGAAATCTGTTTGTGTCCAGATGGAGCAAGCACAGACTTGGTATCTTATTATTCCCTGCATAACAGAGTGAGGCTTTCCTAGCATTTGCATTGTAGTAGGTAGTACATGGGTTTCATACAAGAATAGTAAATACTGTCTATACAAGGGACAGAAGCATTCTGCAGATTTGGGTCCTACCAAATCCTTGCAGATATCATGGAGCAATTGTAACCATCACTAGATGACACTCCTGAAAATGTCCGTAGAGATGCCAGTAAGAAATTCTGTCATTTTAGGAGCATGGAGGTGTGCCTTCAGAAGCTCTGACTTCCCCAGGCTTACAACATGGGCCTGTGTTGCGAGAGGCACAAAGAGACCTTCATCCAGACTCCACACACCTGTGCCTTAATAGCTGGAACAGCTAGACCCCAAATACCAATGAAATGTCCCAACTGGAAGAGTTGGAGAGCCACACCATGACCCAGAGAGAAGGTTGCCATGCTCCACACAACAGGACAGGTTCTCACAAGGAGGTTGTACTTCCTCTACAGTACAATGCTCCTCCACTTTGACTCCTTTGAAGGGATTGCTCCTCCACCTTTCCTCTTCCTGGGGAAGTGCTCCTCCACCCTGGATCCTCCTAAAGAAATACTCTAGCATTCTAGCTCCTCCTGATGGAGTGCTCCTCCATCTTGACTCCTCTTGAGACGGTATTCCTCCACACTGGCTCCTCC
Organism: Bramus lutescens; assembly: GCA_001685075.1. Taxonomy (NCBI): domain Eukaryota; kingdom Metazoa; phylum Chordata; class Mammalia; order Rodentia; family Cricetidae; genus Bramus; species Bramus lutescens. The sequence goes on along the minus strand of LOEQ01001672.1, from coordinate 52,801 downwards.
TGGGGGAATGCTCCTCTTGAGGGGTACTCCTCCCCCCTGCTCCTTGCATCACCTGCTGAATTTTAAAGAAAATTTGTCCTCCAACCTCAGTCCTCCCATGAACAGCCTGCTGGACTGGGCTAGGTCCTGGCACGGTGTGTTGCACATTCGCTACGGATCCAAAACCAAACCATTTGGAAACCACTACTACTAGATGGCAAGATGTCATGCCATTTTTTAAAATGTGGATTTAAAAAAAAATAAACACAATGGAGATAGTTATATGCCAAGTAGAGACAGGAAGGGGGTGCAGTGCAGAGAGGCCCCTAGGTAACTAAGTGATGCTTAGAAACAGAGTGGAATGCTGGGACCCACACTGACGTTGAAAGCTTGTTTGCAATCCTGCTTCCTTCTCCATTGTCACAGATTCTGATCCCGAGTTTGGGATCTGAATTTTAGATCCTCCACTCCATTTGAACCCAATGCGCCCAGAAGGACACTAACACTGCACGAAAAGCCAAACCTGTCTAAGCCTCTAAGAGTTCCAAATGACCAGAGGAGAGCTTTACCTGCCTATAGCTTGTAATTCTTCAGGGGCAACTTCTTCCTTTTTTGGGCCAGTTCTATGGTATGCTCTGGGAGGGCTTTGTACACTTCTGAAGCATTGCCCACTTGCTGGATGTCACTGGACATGGACCACACATGTAGTATTCCATCAGATTTCATATTGATTTTCAGTTCTTCTCATAAAAGCTTGAGATGGGCTCCCAATGTGTGAGTGTGTTGGTGAGAGAATGTGCCCGTAGAGAATCTCAGGAGAGTGTCATCTTAGTTAGAAGGTGGGTTTTTAGTTTGCATTATCTGAGCACCAGTGAACTCTTGGGTAGATGAAAGGTTGTCAAGAAGGGTCACCTACTCCAACTCTTACTATTGCATTCCCATCAATGTTGGTCTTATTGTGATATCAGCCGAATATTCTAGAATATTTCCATGATATTTTGTTATTCTTAACTGTGCACAGAAAATGTGTGCAACTCACCAAAAACTATGAGAAAATATACAACATGGATCCTCTCTTCAGACTGTGCTGGAAGCTGCAGATAGGAACTGCGCATTTGGAAGCATTATGGTCATTTGTACAGTCAAGGTTAGTTGATCCTGATGCAGAAGCTGCTGGAAAAAGTCTTGGTGCAGAGGCTAAATCAAGCATGGAGGCCACAGTGCAAGGAAGACTCCAGAAACGTCCTCAGGATGTGGGGGCAGACATCATCTGATCTATTTTAACTCTTTCTTACGGAACCCTCAAACCATCCTTCAGGCTAGAGATTATTAGTGATTTCCCACGTGGATTTCACTCATTTTGTTTATCCCACCTGTCTTTAGGGTTCAATGACCGAAGATGCAAATGTTAAGTACTGAATGTGTCTACTACTTACAACTTTGTCTTAAACGATCCCTCCAAACACAAGCATTAAAAAACTGGCATGAATGCCAGTGTGGCTGGGGGACAGAGCTTTTCAAATGAAAGATGGGGAAAGAACTTTTTCTTTTTTTATTGCTGTATGTATTCCAGACAGCTTTCAGAAGTAGGAAACCCAGGAGCAGCTAGCCAAGGTCACCTGCTTGATGACAAAATACATTTCTCTCTCTGATACATTGGACTGGTGACAATCCAAAGTTTGTGGAACAGGTTTAATGAGAGCAATTTTACTCGTCGATCACACCAACCCCAGTGAGAGGAACAGCAGAGGCACGCTGTCTGTGCTTCTTGTTTTGTCCATCTACTGACAAGAAAATGAAGACGTAAAGACGTCGGGCAACTGGTTCAGTTGTGAGCTGTTCACACAGGGATGGAGGCTGGAATGACAGCCAGCTAAGGCCAAGGGCAGTACTATTTCCCCATCATGGTACATTATTACCAACCAAGTTAGCTCTAGTTAACTCCCAGGCCTTCTCAACAGAATGCAACGATTTCACTTCCCCATGGATAGTTTCATCTTTGAAGTGACACAATTCTTGGGTGCTCTCCCCACATCCCATGTTGCCCCAAAGTTGTGCAAGTTTTGTTTATCATGAGTATCTACAGTAATTTGTACACGGTGGCTTAGCAAACAGCCCCAAACATAGGATAACAAAACTAGAAGCAGTTATTTATTTCAGATGGTTCAGTCTCAGCTGGGCTTAGCTGGACAACCAGTGCTGCTTGTCCTCCTGGTGTGACTCTTGTGACTGTAGTTGCCTGAGAAGCTGACTGGCCAGGACGATGGCTTCGCTTATAGGCTGCAATGGCCCTGGTCTAGTACATGTTCTCTGTCTCAATAGAACAGGTTTTCTGCATGGTGTCAGCCTACCTCTAAGAAGGCAAGCCACAGTGTTCATGGGCTCACCTAGCCCATTGGAGGAGGCACAGCCCTGCTGCTGTTCTGTTGGCATGAGCGATTCATGGTAAATAAAATAATGCCCCTCAGGACATACATGCCCTACTCCCCGAAGACTGAGGGCATGAATACTTCTTATGGTGAAGGGGCTCTGGAGATTAATATCTTAAGGGTTGTGGGAAAGCAATCCAGGATTAGCTAGTAGGTATGCTGTAGCTCAGGAGGGAGAGCCAGGAGGGTGAGAGGCAGAGGCAGAGCCCCAATGACCAGAGCAACTATGGGCCAGGGTAGACAAAGAGGCCCTCGAAGCTGGAAACCATGGAAGGGCTTCTCCCTCGAGCACCAGGAAGGAAGGCTGCTTTGCAAACCTCTTGATTCTAGCCCTGGGAGTCCAATTTTGGTTTTCTGCTCTTAAAATCTATAAAGTAATAGGTTTGTATTGGTTTAAACTACTAAGTTTCGTGGTCTGGGGCTAGAGTTGGAGTAAGAAACAAGGATGCAAACCACTCATCCCAATGAAGAATTAGCTTGGGAAAAGGACAACCAAGGGCCTGGATGTCTCACAGGACTTAATGTCACAGCACACCCAGAAAGCACACATGCTCAATAACAGGGCAACATCAATGGGTCGGAACATTCCCAGGGATAGAAAATGGCAATTTTTTTAAAATGGCATATTAATAATAACAAATGAAAAGAATAAGCCATGCAGGGAGGGCATTGCAAAGTGTCTGTGCATAGCTGCTGGGAGTAGAGCCGAGGCACAGAGCACAACCGGGAAAAGAGAACAAACATGAATAAAAAGGAGGCCGCCGAGCAGCAGGTAAAACAGGGTTTGGGGAAGAGACCTATAAACAAAACCTCTTAAGAGAAAGCTCGTTCTTAATTTATGTGGATATGTGTGTGCCTGCATGAGTTTATATGTGCCGCATGATTTGGGAGACTTTGGTGGCCAAAAGAAAGTGTTGAATCCCTGGTACTGAATTTACAAGGGGTTGTGAATCACCTATCATGGGTGTTGGGAAGCGAATCTGGGTCCTCTGTAAAAGCAGCAAGTGTTCTTACCCACAGTGCAATGCTTTCAGCCCCTGAAGCTAGATCTAAACAGTCTGTGTGCTGATACACATTCAACTTCAAATAAAGGCTTCATTCATGTATCACAAAGTACAAAGCATATATTTCTTGTGATATTTTTGGCTTTTTACCCCAGACATCTCCAAAACCCCTGAAGTTATGAGAAATTTTATTTTGCTATCAAAGCACTATAATGTGTTGAGAAAGAATACATTTTTATCCAAGAAAACAAAGCCTAGTAATGATTTGGGGAGCAGTTGGTATTGTGTGCTTTTGCAAGTGCACCATGTATTTTTGTGCCTTTGCAAGCAGAGGGGAGAAAGAAGAGAAGGCACGCCTGCCCTGAGAGAAGTTCTGTTCTCCTCAAGGCCCAATCATGAGGCGAAGAGGGGATGAAAAGGCCTGACGCCTGCTTATAATGTAGCCATGGTGACCCCACAGAAAAGGACCAGTGTCATAGACTGTCTGGGGTCGTTGGGGGACAGCATGCTGGTAAGAAGCTGCACATGTTCAGTTTTAGGGGAAGCAGTGTTTATTTTATTTTCTTTTAACTTTGGATGAGTTCTGTCTCTGTAGCCCAGACTGGTGTCAAATTTGCAGTCTTCCTGACTCAGCCTTCCAGGTGCTTAAAGGAATTCTCAGACGGTGCCACCATCTCGGGCCTGCTTGCAAACATTTTGTAAGCAGGGGAGGTCAACGTTGAGTTCCTTCAGAAGTCAGGTTGGGTTTTATTGTTTTAATGGTTCCAGATCCCCTACTTGTGTGGCAATAGTCTGACCCAGTCTCAACACAGCCAGGCTATGTGTAATATGGGCGCCATGCCAGTACTGGAAAGAGACCAACTTATAATAAACCAAATTTAATTTTATAAAAATGAAAACACATTGTGGCTTGGCCTTGCTCAGTGTCCAGAAGATAGCCTGGCTGGCCCCCCTTCTTTGCACTTGGAGCATTGGGCAAAGCCATCTCCTGCAGCACAGATGCAACCAGACTGGCATGCTTCTTGCACAGCAGCCGGGAGATGAGCAAATGCTAGCTCAAAAGGGAGGGTATGCCGATCTCTAGACCCAAAGAAAGAAAGGCTCCTCCCGGAATTTGTGATCTGTCAACTAGATTCTGACTCTAAGACACATAGGATTTATGGTTAAAGAAAAGAGAAAAATAAAAACAAATATTCTAGGAACAGCATAGGAAAAATAGGATGTATATCCTTCCTTTTCACATAGATCACCTCCCAGATGTCCCTTAAGCATCCAGCCTCTGACACATCCAACTCTCTCGTGAATTAAAGGAAGCATTACAGGGTTCATCAGCCCCAGATGCAGTGGTAATAATGGCGCTGTATCTGCTGTCTGTGTGGGTGTCAGGCCATCTATCAATGGTGCTTTAGTGATGCTATGGACCAACACTAAGGGTGCCTTGGAATTTCAGTGGGTAAAGAAAAAGGCAGTAAAGGTTTGTGCTCACCTGCACCACCCTGAGGGTGAACAATAGGAGTTTCTGTAAAGACAGAGCATATGGCTCCCCTGCCCCTTCTTAGTCCTCTATGAAGCAGGAGGTACATAGGGAGCACTTGGTGGCTAAGACCGATGGAGATTCTTTTATTAACTAAATACTCGATTTTTATTTGAATTTGGTTTTGTTACATGTTTGATTTGGGGATTCAATTAGTCAGAGCTATGACAGTCCTCTTTGTAGAGTAGATAGTGAAATGGAGACCAGACAGAACCCAGAGCAGGGATTTCACAGTTCATACCCATATTCCTTCCTCCTAGGGAAACTACAGATTTGGAACTGGCTCGTAGTTCGGGAGACTTAATTGTACTTGAGGCTCTTAGCCTCTCACCTATCACACCACTTGCTCAAGATGCCTTTTCCCAGCTGCCTTGCCCTACAATCTGGCTTGATTATTACAGCAAAAGATACTTATACTCAAATTGTTTAGTACATTTTGTGGCAGAAGTTTGAATTCTTAGGATGCAAGAGAAGGCTTTGTTGAAGAAAAGCATGCAGGTAAGTAGTGTTTTGTTTTAGGCTCTTGAGAGAAAATTTAATCTAAGATGCTAGAATCTTACACCTTAACATGCATTCCATAAGACTTCCACAGTGATGCAAACTGTACCTTCTCATCTTTGAGGGAGATTTCAGACACTGGGTGTCTAGAGTACAAATAAAGCCCCTGCTTTGGGCATTTCAGGAGTCCAGAGAGCTTGAAATCTGTGTGGCTCCTCCACCAATGCCATCCCCAGATGGCTATAATAGTTTCTCCCCAGATGCACACTATAAAAATACACACAGGAAAACCACATCATCCATTGTCCCATTTTAGCTTTTGCTCAAGAGAAAGTGGTGTTTTCAGATCATTTCAATGCAAAACATCAATTTCAAGGTCAGATAAAATACCTTCTTCTAGGTCCCAGACAGTGTCCTTGTATCTCACAGCCTGTTTCCATGGCAGCACTTTTGTAAGGTTTTGAGTGACTTTTGACCTCTCTCCTGATTGGGGTTCCATGAGAGTTTCAGATGGTCAAAGGCTGAAAAGATAAATAAGTAAATAAATAAACAAACAAGTAATTTTTAAAATTATCCATCTAAGACTTCGAGCTGTCCTGCCACATTGTGCTGGTAAGACATGCAGCTGACAGAGAAACTCCATGCCTAGCTGTCTACAGATGTTTCCATACTCTGATTGCTCAGAATCAACATCCAGTAGAGATATGTCAAGGTCACCTACAGCTTCATACTGTGTGGGGTAAGCATTTGGAATGCAGTTAGGAGTGATACTGGTTTAGGACACTGGTTCTCCTCTGAGATCCATGACCTCTCCAATCATGGGTAGTTGGCTAGGTTTACAGTCCTGAGCATGAATGGCCTTATGTCCCCTTAAACATCCATTGCTTACCCTAAAGATGTAAGTGCCACTCTTGTTCCACTGGAGCTGTCTTGCCAGACCGGCCATGATTGTGGTTCATAGGCTTTACAGCTGGGCAGGACTACTGACTGATTCTCTTCTTTGGTTGCTTCCATGGCGTCTTCCCACACTGTGAGGGCCAATCCTCAGAGAGGAGGGGAGGCTTCCGTATCAGTGCCAGCCTTATTCCTGCAGGTCCTGTGTCCAGAGTGTGTGGTATCTTCAGCAACAGAATCGTCTCATCAAATTCTAGAAGGCAACCAAGCACAAAGGCAATAACCTATGCAGTTTGGGAAGACTCTTATGTCCCCCCAACCAACACCTTAAAGGGAGATGTCCCATGCTTGGCACCAGGTTTTAGTTAGGCAGTGCAGAGCTCTGTGGGGAGAGCCATCATCACTCCATGTGTCAGAACTCCATCTGGTGTATACATATATATGCATGTATGTACATAATATATACTTAGACACACATACTTACATAAGTTCATGTACACCTTCATATGTATTAAGCATATATGTAAGTAAACTTGTAAAATCCAGATTACATAAATTATATAAATCTCTTCCCCTGTTTTTTTTTTTAAATCTCAGACAATTTGTCTTTTTCCTATTTTAAACCATTTTTTGAAGTGGTATTTTTTGCTGTTTTGTGTGTTTCTGTGCATCCTTGACACCAATCTCCTGTGAATTGTAATTCACAGTCCCCCCCCCAGTTTGTGGTGCATCTTTTGCTTTATTTAAGATGTCATTTGATGAATAAGATCCTTTAAAGAAAAACTAATAAAATCAAATGAGTGATTCTTTTTTGTTGTGTTTGGCACATTCTGTGTCATGCTGAAGAAATGTTTCTCTGCCCTGAGGTCATAAAGCTGCTCCCTTATATTTAATTCTAAAAGTTTTAAGGTTTGACTCTTGACATTTAAGTTCTTAATCCATCTGGATTTCATTTTTGTGTATGGTAAGAAGTAGGAAATCCACTTTCAGTTTTTTCCATATGAATAACCAATTTTTCCAGCTCCATTTGCTTAACTATATTTTCCTTTATTGTTGTCAGTAGCAACACACAGGCACACACATGTTCAAAGAAAGATATCACAAATACCTTTTGTCCTAATAGTAAAAACAACGTGTAAATACAACCATTTTGAATATATGTTTTAAAATTTGGATTTGGGGGGCATTCTCTTGCAATACTAAGGCTGAAGCCAGGGCTTTCTGCTTTGCCTTTGAGCTGAAGCTCAGCATTAACAGCATCAGGTCGAATTAGGTAATAAACTAGGAAATCTATGGCCATGGAGTCTGTAACCTGGTGATTAGGTATAGGATGCATATTATGTAGCGATGTCAAAGAAAGCTACATGAAGTGGAATGGACAGATACCCTGTCCCAAGGTGATGCCCTGATTATAGGCAAGGCAAGGATTCAAGGCCTATCTAACTCTGCCTCATTTCCTATTCTAATATGGAATTCAATAGAGCCAGCTTTTCGATACTAAAAGCGAAAATGAGGGATTGTCCACTGACTAACTAGAAAGGCGTTGTCCCTGAGAGGATCAGGGCTATATCTCTTGACACCACTGGTTTCACTTTTTCTCAGAGGAAGAAAGGAATCTTGGATTCAGAGATCCCTTGCTGTGGAGATGGGAAAACATGGCCTGGCATGGGTTAATCCAGCTCCGCTCATGGGACTCTTCCTGATGGTGGGCTAGGAGCAGGCTGTTGTGCATTGTCAATGCTGTTGACCATGACGGCCATCTCCTCACTGCTCTGTCACACACATGCCACCTTCATGCTAGAAAATGTCTGAAATCTCTGGCAGCTTTTCAGACACATTCAGGATCCCTGTTTGTAGGTAACAGCTATGTTGCTTTCATTTGGGTAATAAATAAAGAAACTGCCTTTGCCTAGTTGATAGGACAGAACTTATGTAGGCGGAGTAGACAGAACTGAATGCTGGGAAGAAGGGCAGAGTGGCAGAAGCCATGGATCTCCTGCCTGAGAGGACGCTGGTTAGAATCTTGCCAGTAAACCACAGTCACGTGGCGATACACAGATTACTGAAGATGGGTTAAACTAATATGTAAGAGTTAGCCAGTAAGAAGTTAGAGTTAATGGGCCAGGCAGTGTTTAAATGAATACAGTCTCTGTGTGATTATTTCGGGTATAAGATAGCCAGGCAGCAGGAACAACAAGCAGCCCGCTCCTCCTGTTATACAGCTAGAAGGACACATGTGGAACCAGGTAGTTTCAAGTCAGAGACCCATATCCCTTCCAACTGGATAGTTCCTCTACAGCTGAAAAACAGCATAAAAAAATGAGTGCTGTATAATAATGAAATGTGAGGTTCACTAAACCCACCAGGAAGTATCATTGTTTGTTTTTTTCTAACCACTGAAGGGAAAACATTTTAAATCCTTGGACTGTTAAAACAAAAAACACAAACAAAAACAGATACCACAGACCAGCTTTGACAACTCTGTGGTAGTTTGCTGAGCCTGGGTCCTGCTCTGCTGTGAGCTCATTTACAGAATTTAGACCATTCCATTCTTGGAATTAAGGTGTGGATGGTGGAAAGCCAGAGAACTTCCTCATCTTATGCTTGCCATTGAGGAGAAATTCCAGGGGGTATTTTTCCTTTGATGGAGAGATTAGAAATTATTATTGCAGCTAATTTATGCAACAGGTATCTGCTGTCTCTATTAGCCGTGAGGAGTGTCTATATGCTGAGAGTTCACCAGTAAATATGCCACACGTTTCCTGCCCCTCCCATGTTTCCATCTGGGAGAAGAAGAAAGATGCTAATAAGATGGAAGGGTAAACTATAGCTTGTCAGATGGTGATAGATGCCAGGGGAAAAGTTCGGGGAGGAGGAGAAGGGCAAGATTCAACTATGGCTTTAAACTTGGGAGTGATGGGTGCTGAGGGAGAATCCAAACGTCAAGACTCTTAGAGACCATGAAGCAAGGATGCAGTGTACACAAAGCAGACCTGAGGCACGAGTCCACGTATGTGTCAGTGAGATGGGGAGAAACACCAGAGAGGCTGGGAAGTGAGAGAAAACCAGGAGCATGTGCACTTTGTGAGCCAGGTGTTAGTTAAGCGGACGGCCAGAAGAGGGGAAAGATCACCACAAACCTAGATTGTTCAGGAATAAAAAGCCTGCATGGACTTGGACCATGGAAGCCAGTAGTCACCTTATAGCTATGGTACATGAAAGATCTAAAGTGTTCAACAAAGAGCTTCATGAGTTTCAGAGACATCAGGAGGCTATAAGCCAATGTGAAAAGGAATTATCACCTTAAAGGGTTTCTCTTATGAAGCAAAGAAATATTTTTTGCTGGGAGGGAGGTAGGTGGCATGGGAGGGAGTGACAACTTTGTTTGTTAATTGATATAAAAATGATAAATATCCAACGGAGAGGGTAAAATTGGTGCTGGGGCAAACTTACTCTCACGACTCCATGATCTCCTATGTAGATGATAGGGAGGCTACCCTCAGCACAGGGACCGGGGAGAACATCCCTAGTAACAGGAATGCAGCCAGAGGAAACAGACTGTTGATGGCTGTGTGGCAGGATGGAAACTTCTAGAAAGAAACTCTTGTAGTTATTTCTGTTTTCTCAGTTTAGGTAAGTTCCTCTGGGGGTGATCACAGATGCCCGGCACTAGAGGGGTGAAGACATGATAGGAGCAACCATGTATTATGGGGACAGAATTTAGGTATGAGTTCCTGAGATGCAACACAGTGGGATAGGATATGGGCAGTTCTTCAGGTGTCCATAGGTTCCTTACAACTCACTAGCGCTTCCTTCCAAAGATGCCTCCCCCCCCCACAAAGGAATTCTTGGTGTGTTTTAGATTACTTCATGGGTTCACAACCAGACAACAAGCACAACAAACCTACTCAAGAAGTTTTGTAGCCCCAGTGGAGTCTGGAGGACTCCTGCTCCCCATGTGGCTGGCAGGGAAGGCACACAGCTATCATACTTGGGTGGGGTTTCCTTATGTGGAGCAAATAAAGAAGCCCAAAGGCAGAGCTCTATAAACCAAGGTGAGTTGGGGGTATCAAGAGCTGTCAACTCCAACAAGAACCATGTAAGTGCCTGTCCATGGGAGAAGCTGGAAGGAAGGACCAGGTCTTGGCCCAGAATTGCTCTCTGGAAAAAGACTGTCTCCATATCTTCTCCCCAAATGTCTGCTTGAGTGTAAGTAATGATGAAGCATCCCTCAAGCATCAATCTTTGGACCCATCAAGACGGCTTAGTGGGTAAAGGCACGTGCTGCTGGGCCTGGTTATCTGCTCTACTATCCCAAGATTCCATGTGGTAGAAGAAAAGAACCAACCCCTTTAAGTTTTTCTTTGACCTCTAAATATTCACATCAGTGCATACACACACATACACGCACACACATATATATGCCTACACACACATATACATGCACACATACATGCATATACACATATACATACATACACACATGCACATATGCATACATTCATACATATATACATACACATACACATATAGACATGCACACATATACACATATACATGAATACACACACATTGAAATACATTTTCAGAAAATTATACAGAACTGAACTGCCCACTTGAATAACAAATTACTTGATAATTTTAGTCTGTATTATGACTTTTAATGTAGTCATACTTACTTTTCTAAAAGGTATGACGGCTTATTTATGAAGAATAACAACCATGTAGGCTGGAATAAAACTTCAAATTATGAAGAAGATAAATTACATCACACATCAAATGATCACTTGAGATTCTCTCTAAAACGAGAAACACAAAACTCTTAAAGACAAAAAGAAAACACCTTAAATGACAGTTGAGAATAAGCAAAAATAACTCTGGAGCCCCTTTCCCTGTGACGCTGGAAATGTCTCAATATCTTTTACTTCAAAGCTCAAGGGGAAAGCTGTTTAGCCTTGTTTTTGCCTGTGTTATTGAAAGGTGGTGCAAAGGTCTGTTCCAGGCAGAGAGGCTATTTACCCAGCCGAAGGCCAAAGTTGACTGTCATATCCAAGTTCTAAAGTCTTACAAAAACATCAGCTTACAGTGGAAACTCTGACCTGCACTGCCCCTGGTGAGCCAGTGCGATTCAACAATAATAACAATAATGCTAAATCTGGTTTTCCTACATCCAGCCCCATAGCACATTCTTTCTGGGAGGAAAATCAATTTATATTTCCAGGCAGGAATTCCAAAGTAGAACTGGGTATTTATCATGACTGAACTGAACTGAACTGACAACCCCCTTTGCATTCTATTTTAGAGACTTTCCTCCATGTTTACGTGAGATGGTTCAAGCTACCCAAGGAACCGAAGACACCCTGTGTGAAAACCAGCCTTTCCGTGGGCCCCCGAGTCCCTCGCTATCATGCTAATCTAATTAAGGTATGGTTGCGATTTGTTGTATTAAATATTCCATTAAAAATACACTCTTGCAAAGTATGCACTTGCTTCGCCCAGGCAGCCTCCTTTGTAGCTGCCGTCACTGGGTTGAAGCATTTTCTTTGAAACGCCTGCCAACTATTTTTGCCCCATACCACAGTAACAATGCAGTAATGTAGGAGTGATTTATCCAAGGGAGTTTATAAGTGTGGGGGCCCGCGTGGAATGCTCTCTGAAGTTCAAACAGACTCCTGAATTACAAGGAGACCCTTAACTGAGCTTCGTGCCCTTTGCAGGTGGAAGCGCCACCAACAATTCATTAACTGCTTTCACTGAAAACAAAAACAGGGGTTAAAAAAACACGTATTTAAGCAAATGTCCATCAGCTACATAGCAATGCGGACATTGCTCGTGTCTGCCAGTCACTTTCTCGTCGTTTCAATGCGGGTGTTCACTAGGGACACACTTTAAAAGTGAAGCCAACGCCAGCAGCTTTGCTTCCACAGTAACACCTCTCATTTCTACCCACGTCTCCATGCCGGAATAGCTGCCCTGAGTGGCCTGACAATCAGACTTGACTCAAAATAACTAAATGAAGGACGTGTTTGCTAATTTGTCTCTGGTTTCACATCTGTGTGTGGCTTTTTCTTTTCTTTCTTTTCTTTTTTTTTNAAGACCCACAACAAAGGGAGGAAACCGCTGTTTGCTGTGGCTGCAGAAGCTGGATGCTCCTTTAGAAAGGCCACTGTGTCCAAAGATCAGGTTGGCAGCTCTTTTGAGTTTCCCGTACTGGGCCCTGCTGTGGGAAAGAAAGACAAGAGCCATGAGACCATATAGGTAGAGACCACCCAGGGCTGAGCTCCCTTAGCAAACAGCAACCTCCTATTAGACACTTCAAGGCCCAAGACGAAAAAAAAAAACCCAATGCAGCCCCCATGGATCCTGGAGGATTTTCTGCTTCACCCTGCTCTGTGGGGGCTTCAAAAACACAAACGGGGCTGATTATTTAAAAACAACAACAACAACAACAACAACAATGCGGGACCACACTGGGCCTGACCCTGCACAGAGCCCCAGCCAGTGTCGTCTGACCTTCCTTTCTCCTCCGTTACTCTTCTATTTATGGAGGACCATCATCCGTTTTCTTTTATGAAAGAGCTGTCAAGAACGTGGTCTGTGGGAAACAGGCAGAAATGTGGTCTTTTAAGACATCAAGCTGCGAACATGGGGCACCTCTGTACGCCAGGGTCTGGACACTCAACTAACACCTTCCTCCTTGATACATAGACCTTCTAAGGGGCAGCTCTGGAAAACAGAGCAAGGGTTCTTTCTCTGTCATCCGAGCCACCTCTCACCTCAAGATGAGGGGACACCAGGCCAGTATGGAAACCAAATAGTTAGTTGTGAAGTCTGGCTGAGAAGTCTGGCAGTGACTTTCATACGAATAAAGCAATTGAATGATTTCTAACACATTTCATATTTTCATACTGTTTTTGCAGGGACAGTAAAAAAATAAAACTTTGGTTTTGGGCATCTGTGCTAAGAGTGGGGATTAATTATTTTCCCTATCTAATCCAGAGCATAATAGACTTCTTTGGAAAGGACTGGCTTGGGATGAAAAATTAATTAATAATACAGAAAGGAAAAACCTGGAGGGATGGCAAAGATGGGTCCATCAGACCCTTCTTGGGATTTGCTGACAGGAGGGGGAGATGTTACCCAGTTACACCTGGTGGGCAATGGGCCATGGCCACTTGACTCTAGATAGGCTGGGTAAATGCTGGGAGCTTTAAAGGCCCAAAAGGCAGAGCTTCTATCTACAGGGAGCCATGAGTCCAACAGAAAAGATCTGCCTATTAATGAGTAGATGAGTATCTTCAATGCAGTTAACACATGCTGCCTATTAAGTGGCCTGGAAAAGAGTAAGAAATCGTTAAGAAATGCTTGTTGGATAAATGGCAGGCTTTGCACAATGCTGTTCTCAGTAGACAGCTAATCTATGCTCTTTCCAAATAGTTCAATGTGTGTTTTGCAAATTATTTCATATGTGGTTCAAAAATGTTTTTATTAGTTGTTGTTTTTTCATTTTCTCCCCCCAGAGTTAATGAGTTCACTGAAGCCCACTTCTTGTCTGGGGCTTGGCATGGCCACTGAGGCCTGGAAGGCAGGGTAACATCTTGGAAAGAGAAGCCTCTTGTCAGATTCATTGTGTCTTGAAAGGTCATGAACGTTTTGTACATATGACTATTTTAATATGAAACTATTTTTATTGACAATGAAATGCTGAGTGATTCATGTGTTGTTATCTTGAGTCCTTTGATTTAAAAAAAAAATCAGGAAAATTCAAGCTCACTAACATTGTAGATTAGACCTGGCTCCAGGCAGTTTCTCTTCTTTGATCTCCTGTGTCTATAGTCTAAGAATTCAAACATGTTCTATAGACATAAGCAAGGCATGCTTCTTCATGGCTTTCTCATACCTCTATGGAATCATCACGGGCTTCCAGCCATATACTAAGTAGGGGACGTGGATCAAGGGGTGAGGATGAGATCCCCTATGATTCTTCCTACAAGGGCACCAATTATCAAATCAAGGTCCTATCTTTATAACTATATCCTTGCTTAGCCTTAATTCTTTACTCAGAATACTCATGCTGGAGGTGGAGGTTTTGACACACAAGTCCATTAAACCCATCAGCATTCATTCAAAAAGTTGTGTCAACTAAAGTTTGTCCCCTTAACATGGAAACATAAATGAAGCAGCATCTTTTCATGATTTTAAATTTATTTGGAAATTAAGGAAAAGAATATAGTTTTTGGAAGTAGAAATTCCCAATTCTGGTGTGTATTATTACTGGCAATATGTCAGGATGCACCAAAACTGTATAAATTTACTCATTTTTATATTTTTACTTATTTTTTTGTGAATCCCATACATGAATAAAATGCATTTTGATAATATCTGCCTTTCATTTACCCCACTCAATCCTACAGATGCTCCCTATATCTCCCTCTAAACTTCATGTTTATTTTTATTTTTTTGAAGAGAAGAATCCAGCTAGTATTGTCTATATCCGTGACACATGGGCAATCCACCAAGGGCCACATTTCTGAAGAAACCTGATTCCACAGAAGCTGAGAGTTTGTGTGCGACATGCCTCTCATGGCCCCTTGCTCTACAGTCATTCTGCCCCTCTGAGCTGTGCAATAGGTAGCGGAGCGTCCCATTTGTGAATGAGTACTCCATAGTCACCTCTCTTCTTTGCTTTGACCAATTCTGCATCTTTGTATTAACTTTGCATTAACTCAGATCCACTGCAGGAAGAAATTACTCTGGCCAAGGTTGAAAGCAGAACTAATGGATGGGTAATAAGGTTAATATTTAGTGGACAGTTGGATACTATGTCAATTAGTCAAAACATAGTTAGAGGTTCTCTTCTAGCATGTATGAACAATTCAGCCATGGTTTGGGGCCAGTCGTCCAGTACCAGGTGCTGTGGGGCAATGGTTTTACCCAGTAAAGATTCGTTTCTTTTACTTGTTTAATAAAATGCTGACTGGCCAGTAGTCAGGCAGAAAGTATAAACAGGGGGACCAGGCAGGAAGTAGAGGCAGGGTGACGAGAATTCTGGGAAGAGGAAAGAGTCAGTCTGCAGTGGTCACCCAGACACAGAGGAAGTCAGATGCAGAGCAACAAGATGTGACTGCCTTGCTGAAAAAGGTACCAAGCCTTGTGGCTAACACAGACAAGAATCATGGGCTAATATAAGTTATAAGAGTTAATAAGAAGCCTGAGCTCATAGGCCAATCAGTTTATAATTAATATAAACCTCTGCGTATTTCTTTGGGACTGAACAACTGTGAGACCAGATGGGACAGAAAATTCAGTAAACAACCAGGCATGAGTTCCCTCCTAATGAGGGAACTTAAATCTTAAATTTAAATCTTAACCCCACACTGACAGCTGTTGGATAGCCCCAAGTAGATGTCTTAGCTGGTCATCATCGTAGCTTTCAAGATTTAAAGATGCAAAGGACAGGACTGTTGATAATTTTTTCCTCCCCGCCATCTGTATAGTACGTCCTGCACAATGGAAGCTGGTTGTCAGTGAGGAATATTCCAATTATTGGCATCTAAATTTCTTGAGATTCTGTAACGTAAGTGAGTGGTGTCTTCAGAAATAGGGTCTTATCCTCATGTTCTGACTGGCATCCAAGAATAGTAGCAATAAGCGGTTTTGTTTTAGGGTCTCTTGAGCCATTATCCCCTGGTCGATCTATAGATGGACATGTTGCATACTTGGCACTGGGCTTTCTCTCTGATAGTCTATGAATTCTAAGGGGAAGATTATCCTCATATTTGAGGTAATTTCAATTAAGTTATTTCTTATATGCTTTCAGAAAGCTTATGAAGTAGTAGGTTTCCACACAGCTTTTCAAATATCCTTAATATCATTGCCCCTCCCCGAAACTTCCGTCTGCTGTAATCTTCCACCACCCTTTCCACTTAAATCCCCTATCACCAGTTTTCATCTTTTCCACTTCATATCACCCGTGTTCTACTTTCTTTCTCCACTGCGCTATTTATTTATTCCTTCATCCCTTGATGGTACCCTTGTACTTCCCTGGATTCTCCAGGGAACTCCAAGCTATACTCAGAAATTGAAAGATTAGGAACCTGGATCGGCATAGAAGAGAGAACGCACGGCATATGGCATTTGTCTTCCTGAGTCTGAGTCACCTACCTCAGTATAGCCTTTTCTCATTTCCATCCATTTACTCGAAGAGCTCATGATTTCATTTCTTTTCTTTACTGTTGAATAGCACGCCACTATCTATACGCACCACATTCTCATCATCCACTCATCAGCTGATGGATGTCAAGGCTCTTGTGATGAAAGCAGCAAGGAATATAGGTGAGCAAGTAGATCTGTTGTAGACTATAGAGTCTTTGAGGTAAATGCACAAGAAAGAGTGGTAGAGCCGGCTCATAGGAGTCATGTGGGTCAAGCAGAGGCTGGATCTATTTCTAGCCTTTTGAGGAATCTCCATGCTAGTTTTCACAATAGCTACACCATTCGCATCCTTACCAACAGTGAAGGATAGTTCCCTTTCCCCACATTGCCGTCAGCATTGCTTATCATTTGTTTTCTGAATCTTGGCCTTTCTGGCTGGGGCAAAATAAAATCTCAAAATTGTTTTAATTTGCAGTTCCTTGATTCTAAGAATATTCAACATAGTAAAAAGTATTTCTTAGCCATTTTTACTTCTTCTTTTGGCAACTCTCTGTTCAGATCTAAAGGCCATTTGTTGATTGGCTTATGTCAATAAGTTTTAGATATACCCAGAGACCAGAAGTTGACCTCCACTGTTGTTCCTTCTTTGCTTTCCATCTTGTTTTTCTTATAAGTTTTCATTTATTCAAATAATATAATTATAGTATTTACCATTTTCATTTTCCTCCCTGCTTTCTCTCAAATTCATAACCTCTCTTTCTTTAGTTCTTGATTGATATAGAGATATAGATATGTATATATATATATATACATAGTCAAATATACATACACACATACACATATATTCCAAAATACATAAAAACAAACTTGTCAGTCCACAGAATCTTACCTGCATGTATATAACGCAATGATTCAGAGCTGACCTCTCAGCACAGGACAATCGGCTTAGGGGTTTTCCCTGGTGAAGTCCATGTCTCACATTCTCAGCATTACTTAGTTGTCCACAGTTCTTTGTCCCCACAAGCTTTCCCCCTCCACATTAGCATATCTATGGGTTCCACCATTTAGGTCTTGTTCAAGAAGCCGCAGTGATGAGACTTCATGAATGTAGCCTCTCTGACATTACTAGAAGGCACAGTCTCACAGCAGATCCCTCGTCCTCCGACTCCTACAACCTTTCCACCCCACTTCTGCAATGATCCCTGAGTTTTAGGTTCAGGGGTTGTGCTGTAGATGTATCGATTGGGACTGGGCATCACATGGTCTTTTCTTCTCTATATTTTGATTGGTTGTGATTTTTCTATAAAGGTCTACATCTGTTGCAAAGAGAAGTTTCTTTGACGATGGATTAGAACCAGACTTATCAATGAGTATAAAGATAACTATTTGGAATTTAGTTAGAAATTATAATGCTTTAGTAAACTGGCTATTATAAGTTCTCCTCTGAGATCAACAAGCTCACCAACCCTAGGTAATTGGCCAGATTTCCAGTACCAGGCATGATTTCCCTCCTGTTGAGTGTGCCTTAAGACCAATATTGGTTGTTTGTTGATGGAGTTTTCTGTCCCACCCGGTCCTGCAGCCATTTAGTCCCAAAGAAACACACAGAGGTCTACATTAATTATAAACTTATTGGCCTATTAGCTTAGACTTCCTATTAATTCTTATAACTTATATTAGCCCATAATTCTTGTCTCTGTTAGCCACATGGCTGGATACCTTTTTCAGAGAGGCAGTCACATCTTGTTTGCTCTGTGTCTGGCTTCCTCTGTGTCTGGGTGATGACTGCAGACTGGCTCTTTGACTCTTTCCTCTTCCCAGAATTCTTGTTGCCTCACCTCAACTTCCTGCCTGGCTGCCCCGCCTATACTCCCTGCCTGGCTACTGGCCAATCAGCGTTTATTTAAAATACAAGTGACAGATTACAGATCATCGTCCCACAGCAGTTGTTGGTTACCACAAAGGCATACATGCTATTATCGCATCCTTAGTGCTATTTGCCATACTTATAATTGTTGTGGTTCATAGGTCCCACTTGGTAGGATCCTTAGAAGCTTGCATAACACCTTCTAATATCATAAAAGCTAATCCCCAGTGAGAAGGCTTTCAGGTCAGAGCCAACTTAGTTCCCACAGTTCCCGTGTCCAGAGTGCTTGGTTTCTCCAGCAGCAGGGATTTTTTACACTTCTGAAGATGATTGATGGCAAAGGTAATTACCTCTTATACTAAATGGATTTCTCATTTCTGATACTGGGATTTTGTTAGTCTATGGCTCTTGGTGGGAGTACCATTAGCTCTGATAGGAAGATTGCATGTTAACATATATGCATATACAGACTTAATAAGTATTTGTTGGGTCCCTAGAGGACAGGCCTTCACACCCCCACTTGATCTGTTTTGCACTCTTGCAGTTGGTTGAAAACAGGAACAAAAACAAGAACAATCTGTTGTTTTCAGCAATGTTTCTAAGGATGTTTACCCCTAAGCCATTGAGTTAGGGTGATTAGCTTCCTGCTTTTGCTGGTTTGGCCTCCCCTGCTGAGGGCTATATATACTTGTGAGGCCGTGGAATAAAGGGCTTGTCTGCAGAACCTGAAGTTGTGTTGTATGTTAATCCCGAAGTCCCTAGCTCAGAAGAACAACAGTTGCCATGCTGGCGCGGCAAAGTGGAGGTTCCCAACGAGATCTGAGAAAGAAGGGGTAGCGTATGGGGTCGTCCTAGGCCGGTAAGGAAGGATTGGCGTAAAATGGGATGCTGATAGAGATTTTAATTTCCACCCCACAGTTATGTGGGGAGAATGTATCACTCAAGAGCCTGATTTGTTATATTGTTGGATGCAATATGACTATTTGATCCTCTGCTTGTGTTCCTGCCCCATTTTTCTTTGTATTGTGGAATGGCACTTTGGGGGGTGATATTCTTAATTGTTCTTTCAGGATCTGCAAGCTGAGTAATTCCTGGGATGGTTCTGATGGAGCTTTGATCGTTCGAGTGCCTGCTGTGATTCCTCTGCCGGTGCTGGTGTCTCAAGAAC
>LOEQ01001672.1:9682-23183 GCA_001685075.1 Bramus lutescens | reverse complement strand
AAGGCCAAGGCAGTTTCTTTATTAACCAATGAAAGTAACACATAGCCAGATGACTCACCTACATCAGGTCAGTCCTAAGAAGGCTCCCTAACTGTTGGCCCAGAGTCCATGAACTCCCACAAGTGAAGGTTAGCTGTCTCTGTGGGTTCACCCATCATGACTTTAACCTCCACCCACCCACCTCATGCACCCCCACTCATACAATCCCTCCTCCCTCTCATCAACTGCACTCCCTGACTTCAGCCCAGTGCCTAGCTGTGGATCACTGCATCTGCTTCCATTAGTTGTTAGACAAAGGTTCTCTGATGACAATTAGAATAGTCACCAATCTGATTATAGTAGATGGCCACTTCAGGCACCCTCTCCACTATTGTTAGGAGTCTTAGCTGGGGTCATTCTTGTGGATTCCTGGGAGTTTTTCTGGCACCAGGTTTTCCCTAACCTGGAAATGCCCCTTCCATCAAGACATCTCTCCCCCTTGTCCCACTCCCAACCTGCCTCTGGTGCCTCAAGTCCCCAACCTCCGTTGTCACCCACCCCCACCCCTAGTTTGCCAGGAGATCTCTTCTCTTTCCCCTATCCAGGGAAATCCGTGCATCCTTCTTTTGGCCCTCCTTGTTGTTTAACTGCTGTGGGGCTGTTGATAGTAGGTTGGTTATCCTATACTTTACTCCTAATACCTATTTATGGGTACATACCATGTTTGTCTTTCTGGGTCTGGGTTACCACACTCAGAATGATTTTTTTTTCTAGCTCCATCCATTTAATGCCTTCAATTTTCATGAGGTCATTGATTTTTGCATTTATACAACGTTTTCCTTATCCATTCTTTGGTTGAGGGGCATCTAGGTTGTTTTCAAGTTCTGACTACTACAAACAATGTTGCTGTGAATATAGCTGAACAAGTGTCCTTGTGGTATGATTGAGCATCCTTTGGATATATGACCAAGATTGGTATAACAGGGTCTTGAAGTAGATTGATTCCTAATTTTCTGAGAAACGACCATGTTGATTTCCAAAGCTGCTGTGTAAGTTTGCACTCCCACCAGCAATGGAGGAGTGTTCTCCTTACTCCACATCCTCTCCAACATAAGCTGTCATCAGTGTTTTTGATCTTAACCCTTCTGACAAGTGTAAGATTGGTATCTCAAAGTCATTTTGGTTTGCCTTTCCCTAATGACTAAGGATGTTGAACACTTCTTAAAGTTTTTCTCAGCCATTTGAGATTCTCCTGTTGAGAATTCTCTGTTTATATCAGTACCCCATTTTTTAATTGGATTATTAAATTGTATTTGGTATTTTGATGTCTAGTTTTTTGAGTTCTTTATATATTTTGGGGATTAGACCTCTGTCAGATGTGAGGTTGGTGAAGATATTTTTCCTTTCTGTAGGCTGCTGTTTTGTCTTGTTGACAGTGTCCTTTGCCTTACAGAAGCTTTTCAGTTTCTGGAGGTCCCATTTATTAATTGTCACTCTCAGTGTCAGTGCTATTGGTGCTATATTCAGGAAACAGTCTCCTGTGCCAATGCGTTCAAAGCTATCCCCCACTTTCTCGTCTATCAGGTTCAGTGTAACTGGATTATGCTGAGGTTTTGATCTGCTTGGACTTGAGTTTTGCGCATGGTAATAGAGATGGATCTATTTGCATTCTTCTCCATGCTTCCATCCAGTTATATCAGCACCATTTGTTGACGATGCTTTCTTTTTCCACTCTATAATTTTGGCTTCTTTGTCAAAAACCAGGTGTTGATACATGTGTGAATTAATGTCAGGGCCTTTGATTGGGTTCCATTGAATCACATATCTGTTTTGATGTCAATATTAGGATGTATAACCCTTCACAATTCTCAAAAAAACCCCAAATAACTATTTATTAAACCTTTATGCTAGTGAGTTTTTATTGGCAATTTGATACAACCTAGAGTCATGTGAGAATTGAGTAGATAAGATTGACCTGTGGCATTGTCTCTGACAGATTGTCTTGATTAATGACTGATGTGGAGCCATCCCTAGGCCTCTGGAGAGTATGAACCTGTGAGTAGGCTAGTATGCAGCATCTGCCCCTTGAATCTTTAGATATTCATAAACAAGGTCTTTCTTGACAGAGTAACAGAGGAAAAATACATTAACTTTCAGATTCCCTCATAGGACATAGGCTGACTGGGTAAAACTGTGCACCCCACCCCCACCCCCTAAAGTGAAGAAGTCAATTACATCTTAGCGCAGGTGATCCTACATCTGTATTTGGCTACTGAGTTGTACTAATTAAGTTATTTTCACTCAAGCGATTTACAGAAAAACATACACTTTTGGGTTGATCCTTTCTTGTTTTCTGGGGAGTCTGAGCCTTGGCAACAAGAACATCATCTTGGGAAAATGGGAGTTTTAATTTCCTGGTATCCATATTAAAAAATAGAAATTAAATCCATTTTCATAATGTAGTTTATTAATCCACCATCTCACCACAGTAACAGTAGTACAAAATGGCTTTAATGAAATAATTGACTGTTCTTTCTTTTTTGGTCACATTCAAGCTTTGAAATCTGATGTGGATTTTAAACTTATAGAGCAGCTTAATTTGAGAGCTACAATTTTATTGAAATACTTAATCTCTACCTAAATTGTATAATATTGATCCCAATAGCTCTAGAAGTAGAGTTCTATATCCTGGTTGCTCTGATGTGAGTTCTTCAACAATTTAAGTGAGAATCATGTTTTGAATATAAATGGAAATACATTAGTTAAATTCTGGGTCCCTGGGTCTCACTAGCTTGCAGTTCCAGGACTGGGAGCCATGTGCCATTGGTGACTGCCGTCTGGGACGTCTCAGACAGTGCTGTGGTTTTTGCGGCAATGAGAAGGAAGTTTGACTAACACAAGTTTATACTGCATATTTTTAAAGGGGAAAATGGGAAAATGAAACTATTTCAGACTTATCTGCCAGGAAACAGCTAGATGCGACAATCATTCTTATGTAATGCCACTGTAGGTAAAGGGCACGAAGACTTCCCGGTGTGTCTGGTATTTACCATCACAGTTTCAGTTTTGAAATGTCATCATTTTGCATATGAAATATTTGCTTTTGAATAAACCTAATTTATGGTTGCTTCTTTCAAAGGTACAAAAAAAAATGTCCTAGTAAATAATCCTGAAGCCTCTGGCTCTGTTTACTAGCTTGAAACTCTCGGCTGATTTCAGGCTATAAACCTAACACAGATGACTTTAGCTGTGGGTGTCTCACTAAATACAACCCCAGTGACATTCAGATGCGATTTGCCAACTGCGATTCCTTTCATCCCACCTCACATTATAAAATCAAGTCCTCTGTATGCCCAGCCCCCACACTGTTGTTGCTGTTTTAACATCCCTCGTGTCTCCGTTCACTTAGTTCAGTTTCTATCTAGAACTTTATACCATTCCACTCGGGTCTCTGGGAACTTGCAACACTACTGAGTTACAGACTTCGCACACTAACTGCCTACAGCATGGGAAGAAGAGTTAAACATTTGTGCATCATGTAGAAAGGACCTGCATTTGTCCAAAACTGCTCCACACTCTGCTCTAGCCCATCATCCCAACACTACTGCTAAGCAGCTGTTTTCCTCATATAATGGACAGAGCAGCCATGCATCCACGGGGACCATGAGGCCGCAGTAGACACAGAGGCCATGTGCCTCCAGGAGCCATGAGAGTACCGTATCCATAGAGGCCATGCACCCAAGGGGACCATGAGGCTGTTGTTTGGATCTCAGACTCCAGTCTCACTTCCCTCGCCGCCCTGGACTGTCTTCTGTAATGATTTTTGCAGATGTCTTGATGGCACAGCCTACAGATCCCTTATTTCTTTGAAAGGACATCCCATTTGCATTCATCGGTGTCATTGCAGGAAACATAAGTAGATCTCATCTACCCGGATAGTCTGAAGAAGACACAGAGGCTTGAAGTCCAGCTTCCTCTTAGCTCAGGTTAGCGTGCCCAAGCCAACAGCTGAGCCACCAGTCACCTGAGCATCCATCTCACTGCCAGACTACCTCGAACTTCCTCTTTCCTCAGTTTGGGAATCGCATTCCCAGACTGAGAAGCAGAAGGAACACCTTCCCTCTCACCACCAGGCTGGTCTGTAGCTACCTTGAATTGAAATCCTTCTGAAAGTCACTCTCTCGCAAGAGCCCATTTGTCTCAGAATCAAGAAAAGATGTGCAACTATGTGTCCTCTGATTAACAGTGAAGAGACGACTGCCGGGATTCAGAGCAAGTAGTGACTTCATAGACAGAATCTGATCTCTCACAGTTTAGGGCAGTGCTTCTCAGCCTTCCACATGCTGTGACCCTTAATGCAGAAAATTATTTTTGTTGCTACTTCATAACCACAACTTTGCTACTGTTATGAATGGTAATGCAAACATGTCTTTCCCAATGGTCTTAGGTAATCCCCAGGAAAGGGTTGTTCGACCCCAAAAGGGGTCACAACCCACCGGTTGAGAACCCTTGTTTAGGCTCAACAGAGCAACATAGCTGCTGGGGGATGGAGACGGTGAATACAAAAACTCCTCTGCACTCCATAGAAATAAAGGACAGACGGGGTGAGCAAATGAAGATTTCATTACGCTTTAATATGGGGAGTCGTGTGGATGGGCCTGGTAGATTTGCAATTGTCTAGGACTCCTAAGTCAAGGGAAATAAGACCAGCGAAAGTAAAAATAAAATTAGGACAAGGAAGGAGCAGAGGAATGGAAATTTTCTGAGTTCGAAGTTATCCCTGACGAGTAAGGGAGGCGTGCCTAGAGCTAGGAAGGTGAGTGTAGACGAAGAACTGTGCAGGGTGACTTGCTCCATTAACAGAAGCCTCCCTTGTCCTAATTTTAATATTACTTCCACTGCTCTCTGATAATGAGATTTTTAATTTTCATTATTGTTATTATTGTTTCAAGTATAGCTTCCATTTTATTTTTTCCAAGGTATTTTTCTTCTGTCCTTATGAAGCCACTGTTTTACATGGACTTGAGTGGGGGGGGCTGGTCACAGCACAGCTCTGGCATGTCTAAATCACGGAGGGGTGGTTTGGTCTTTCTGGGCTTCATGAGATCGATTCCTGACTACCTTGCTATGAATGGCGTGGCTCACACAGTAGCACAGCTTGACACAGAGTTACTTTGAAGTTATATGTATATGTGTGGCTGTTAGTGGGTACCTGCATTCATGTGCAGATACTCATAGAGTTCAGCAAAAGGCTTCTGGTCCTCTGGAGAGGGAGTAATGCATGGTTGTGAGATGCCCCACATGGGTGCTGGGAACAGAACTCAGGCTCTTGACAAAAGTAGCAAGCACTCTTAACCACTGAGCCACCGCTCCAGGCCTGATATTCAGATTTCTAATATGGTTTGCAAGCTGTTCTATAGACAAAAACCTCCACATAATATGAGCAGTTGAAGAACATGGAGGCTCTGTTTGTGTGATGGCATATCAGGTAAATCAGCCCAAATACACATCTCCACAGGCACATGCAACCATGAGAATTGGTACATGCAATGGAACAGCCTAATGGAAATCCATCAGAGTAGCCAAATCCTGCTGGGGAGTGGCAAACCCAATGTTGTGAGATATTAGATGGACTTGGGAAAGCAACACATAAGCTGAGTGGGTGATGATCTCATTGAGAGGTGAGTTTTTTACATGTTGGTCAGTAAAGTACACAGTTGAAATACAGTTTTAATATTGTATATTTCATGTCATTTGTCCTTGCTTAATTCCACATATAAATTATGATATGTGTTATGCTTTATGTGTCCATAAAATTCTCATTGTATTATTATTATTATTTCGTATGTACATATGTGTATACACACAGAAGAAAGTAGAAAAGATATGCATTTAAGCCATACTTTCTAATGACTTGAATGATTATAATTAGCCCTGATCTGTTACATGGAGATTCAGATTTTCACATGGGACAATTTATTTTCTGTCCTAAAAGAATCTATAAATATGCATGCAGTGTGACCTGCTTCCATTAATTTCTCTCCATATCTGTGTATCTAGAGAGAGAGCATTGTCAATCTAGCTGACACTCAGAATAGGATCAGTCATCCCCAAGTTCACTATAGTAAGGTTAGGAAATATATTTACTTTCACACACCTAATGCAGGGAAACAGCTAAGGTAGGAAAAAGCCAAGAGGGCATGTAGTCTATAAATCAAACTCTTAAGAAGACAAACTTAGGAAGAAAGACTGCAGGCCCAGTGAAGCATTAGATATGTGCCTACTCTCAGCAGTGGAAGGTTTCCATAGAGTGAACCTCTGTCCAATAAGGATGTGGATGGAAGAATCCTTGAAAAGTGGGCTGCTAAGTAGTATTTATGATTGCCAGTAGGAGTATGCCAATAGCCAGTCTAAATCACCTGCTGTCATTGATTAAAATGATCTCCAACCATTTTTCCTGGCCAACAAAGAAGGACACATTTCCTTGTCTTTTGTGTTATCTGAAACAATGTCAGGTGTTTGAACTTGGTGCTAACAAGTCTGTATGCACATGAGGTACTACTGGCCTTCTAATGTTCCTTTTCCTTACTTCTGAGTGTCTTTATGGTTTTGTGAGTCAATAAATGTAACTCACAAGTCCAGACAGTGTTACTGGAAGATATGGAGGCAGTGGGGTGTGGGGTAGTCATCATGAATAACTTCCAATTGGCTAGCACAATCAATTGAGCAGATAAGTCTTAATGTTTATTGGAACTGGAATATTGAATAAGGACCAGAAAGATTGAATTATGAGAAAGGAGTTCTAGCCTGAAGCCATGTAGACTCTGCTGAGATGTAATGAGAGGGAGCATGCCAGGGAACTAGTGCAAAGGAGTGTCCAGAACAAATATTGATAGACAATGACAATGGCAATGGTGATGATGGGAATGGGGAAGGAATGTGGGGAAGATGGTGATGGGAATGGGGATGAGGACAGTGGGGATGATGGTGATGGGAATGGGGATGAGGACAGTGGGGATGATGATGATGGGAAAGGGGATGAGGACAGTGGGGATGATGGTGATGGGAATGGGGATGAGGACAGTGGGGATGATGGGGATGGGGATGAGGGTGTTGGGGATGATGGGGATGAGGACTATGGGGATTATGGTGATGGGAATGGGGATGAGGATGTTGGGGATGATGGGGATGACTACCAAGTAGCTATAAACTTCAATTTGCACAAAGATCTTGAAGTCACTCCTGCTACCTTCAGCTATGTATTAAATACTGCCAAAATGTTTCTTGTTTTCTAGCACATGTTTTGGCCCTAAATATAAATGTTAATGTTAATTTTGTTTCCTTCCCTGGCATCTCAATCTTCAGCCTTTTTTAATTTCACTTGGATAAACACAGCCAAGTATTTTCTTCCAAAATACATCTATAGTACATCCAAGGGTTTTCCTGCAGACGGATTCCCAGAACACCAAGCAAAAACGAAAAGCTGTAGTATAAACAAAAGCAACATTATTTACAAAAACCCAACTGAAGATTGAAGAGCGGAAGAGTGAGTCAGCCCCACTCCCCAACAACAGGCATTCTTTGTGGTCAGTGTGGTTGTCTTTTAATCGCTGTCAGTTGTTTTTAAGTTTAATGTGCATAAGAATCACCTGGTGGGCTTCCTAAATTGAAGATTCTTGGGACCTACTTCCAGATAATCTAATTTAGTACCTAGAATGAGTCACCGGAAATTGCTCTTTAAAATGAAAATATTGATTAGTCTGTGGAGCACACAGCTGTACCTGGGACTCCCAGGACCCTCAATATCTGTAGATTTCAGCCTTTTCTCTCCTGTTACTGCCTTTACTCACTACTGCTCCCTGGCTGCTCTGTTGATAGCCATAGAAAATCGCCAGGAATGTTTCCAATTAGGCAGATGTGATGATCAGTTACTTTAGAAGCATTTCATAACTGCCTACCAGGGGGCTTGTGGGGATTGCAGTCTGGCTTTATAGGGTATGTTCATGGCACTGGGTATCAGGACCAACGTGGACATCAGTACCTAGGACTGCCTTCTGAGGTGCTCAATCATGGCCCCTTTGAAGCAAGCTCACGTGCCAGATGGTATCACCCCAGTCTCCTGTGTGCTCTTTCTTACATCTTAGCAGTTTCTCTGACTGGGTAACTCTCACAGCAATACCCTCATACACATTCCCTTCTGTGTAGCAGCTTTGCTCATAGCCTATGTAATCCTCATGCGCTGAGGTCTCTGCCCATGAGGGATGAAGACACTTTTGAAACACTAAAAAGAATTTAAAAGCATCAAATAAATTGATGATCAAGCAGACCGAAACAGTTTTCATTATTTAAGTTTTTAATTTAAAAAGCTTCTAGATTATATTAATTTTACCAAAATTAATGCTTTTTCATCTTGGTTTTATTCTAGGCTCCTTCATATTGATAACTGAACCTCAGAGATAATTCCCAAGGCTAGTACCAGCTTTTAGATGAAGGAATTTTGTAGGTACATGGACAGAATACTCTTGCCTGGGTATATATGTTGTAGGATAATGCTCTTGTACCCTCTAAAGATTTGTCACTTGTATTGGTTTAATAAAACACTGATAGGCAGGAAGTAGAGGTGGGGCATCCAGACTAGGAGAATTTGGGGAAGAGGAAAAGACACAGATGGAGTCATCACCCAGATTCAGAGGAAGCAAGATGACAATGCTGCACTGAAAAAAGGTACCAAGCCATGTGACCAAACATAGATAAGAATTATGAGTTAATTTAAGGTGTAAGAACAAGTTAATAATAAGCCTGAGCAAAACAGTTTATAATTAAGAGAAGCTTCTGTGTGCTTCTTTGGGACTGAACAGCTGCAGGACCAGGCAGGACAGAGTCTTCCCTCTACATCCACATCCATACATAGATCGATGGTATGGAGTTTATCAGACTAACAATCATGCCTAGAAAACAATACAAAATTGACAAAAACCAAATGCATATGTATGTATATGTGTGCCTTATGGGTACATGCCTGGATAGATACACGTAAATTTATAAAATAATAGTTGTTCTATAACATTTGGACAAATAGAAAGACTAATTTATAATAAAATATTTTAGAAATACATCAAAGGATGAGAGAAACAGCTCTTTCTATCAGAAAACACAACAAAAGCATTTACTTTGATTCTAGAAATATGTTTCCTGCTCATTACTGATGGCTAATTTTATTATCACACTAGAGAAAAAAGCAGTAGTTAGCGACAGCTCCATGGCGATACAATGACAAGAGCATTGGAGTCAAATAGGTAAATTATAGACAGGAAGACATCACAGACCATTGGGCTCTACTTAAATAGACTCCCAAGAACTGATCTCTGCATAGATGCTATATTGGGAATGCATACCACACATACACACACATTCATACATATATGCACATGGACACAAGCCCACACAGGTACATATGTTGTTATAGGATATTAATACCCTGTGTGAAAATGTATTGCTGTGATTGGCATAACACGAAGCTGAATGGCCAATAGCTAGGCAGAAGGTCTAGGCAGGACTTCTAGAGACAGAGAGAAAGAGGAGAATCGAGATGGGAGAGAGACACTGCACCAGTCAGAAACACTCAAGAGAAAAGAAAGGAAAAAGGCCACGAGGCAAAAAAAAATGTAGATTAATATGAATGGGTTCATTTAAATTATAGGAGCTAATGGGACAAGCCTAAGATAACTCTGAGCTTTCATAATTAACAGTAAGTCTCCATGCCATTATTTGGGAGCTGACAGTACAGAGAAGGACTTGTTACACACACACACACACACACCTTTTACTATTATAAGAGTTTTCTAAGTAAAATATTCTCATGTGAAACACAGGAAGACATCAGGAAAAGCCAGGAAAGTGTAGAAACAAGGGCACCTTGAAGGATATAGAGTGAGTAACTGAAGTGCTATAGAGAGGCTATGGCACAGAAGGATTTGAATGTAATAACTGAGAATTTTCAAAATGACAAAAGACCAGAGTCAAAGACTAAAGAAAACCTATGATTCACAAGCAAATTAAAAGAAAACAAAAAGGCAAAGCACATTTGCACATTTGGTATGGTAATATTGCTAAAACAAAGAAACAAAGAAGGAGGTTTGCAGAATGGCCAAGGGAAAACACACATTACCTAACAAAGGACAATGCTGAAAGCTAAATTTTCAACCAAAATGACCCAAACATGCAGAAAATGAAATAACAAATTTAACAGGCTGAAAGAAAGCAATTTCCAACCCAGAGTCTTTCACAAAGAATCCTTTGAAAATAAAGACCCTCTCAGAGACTGGGGGTTGGTTGGCAGTAAAATATGAAATCACCAGAGCTCTTGGGTCTCAGAGAATGAAGGAACTCAGAAGCAGAGCCAATTGAGAGTGGGGAAAATGAAGGGTCCAGTTGGAGATCCAGGGAGTTTTTGGTTTTCTGTGTGACAGACACAACTTGAAATGGACCTGAAAGCACATGGAGACCTGAAAGGCACAACACTGGTGGTGCCAACAGCTGGGCAGGCATAGTTGGTGAAGACATCATTACTAGAAGCTGTGCAGAGAGGCCCAGTCAATCAGAGAACTCTGCTAACATCTTGTAGCATGGGAAGGGGTCATGGTCACGGTAAAAGTCATGAAAGATGGTATCTGTACTAAACTAATAGGACATGTAGAACAAAAATAGAAAAATAAGCATTTTAGTTAAAAAATCCAAGAAAGAAATAATTTAAGAGGGAGATAAAATGAAGCCACAGAGGCCAATGGTGAATCATACATAGATTTAAGGACAAGCGTACCCAGAAATGCTTTCATTGAAAAACAAATGTACACAGTATAGAAGGCATTCCTTCTGGTGAGGATACCAAAACTTACAAGTAAAGGTGAGCATGCAGCAGCAAACATGTCAGCAGAGGCCACTGCACTGCTAGGCTGCTGTTGCATCACTGAAGGCCACGCAGGCCCGGAAATAAAGAGGTAGGCCTAGAAAGAAAATGGCCAGTTCAATACCGAGATTTAATTCTGACTTAATTTTCAGGTAATAGCATGATGTTGAATATATAATAAACTAAGAACCTAAAATGAAAAATCAACGTCAGTGATCCAATGAGACTCTTAACACCCTCTCTCTCTCTTTTAATTGATGCCTGCAGTGGAGATTGAGACAGGGTTTCCCACCGTTCATGTTGACCATTTCACTTCTTCTGCCTCCACCTCCCAAGCTCTGGGATTATAGATGGGAGTTGGTAGGGTAGGGAACAGGAGAAAGAAAGGGAAGGGTGGAAGGGAAAGGAGGGAAGGGAGTGGAGGAGAGAGGAAGGGGGAAAGGAGAGGGGAAAGGGAGTAGTGGAGCAGAGTGGAGGGGAGAGGAGGAGGAAAGTGGAGAAAGGAAAAGGGAAAGGAGATATAAGAAGGGAAGAAGAAAGGGAGGAGAGGGAAGAGGAGAGAGAACACTGGAAACATGTTTGCTAGTTTTGCACTTCGGATAACACTGTACTCAGAGTTGCACCAGCTAGAAGCAGACCCCCGCCCCTTTTTCTAATCTACAGGGAGACCCTACAAAGTTGAGTCCTAAACTCAAGGGAAATCTGGACCACAGCAGTTACCCTGAAACTGTTCTGAACACAGACTACAAACGAACCAGACTGAACAGAAAATAATAGTGACACCATTGTTCTTTCTGGACTTTCTGAGAAAAACTGTTTCCTGCAGCTATGAAAGGTTTCAAAACTAAGAAAGCCATTGGGAATCAGGGCCTTGGCCTTTAGCACTGGCAACAAGTAATTAATATATGCAAATCAATGAAGACTCGCGCTTACAGAACATAAAGGAATTGGGAATATAAGGGAAAGTTATAGACTGTGGATTTTTTTTTCCTTTTGTGAGATAGTCTCACTCTGTAGGCTTGGCTAACTTAGAAT
Organism: Bramus lutescens; assembly: GCA_001685075.1. Taxonomy (NCBI): domain Eukaryota; kingdom Metazoa; phylum Chordata; class Mammalia; order Rodentia; family Cricetidae; genus Bramus; species Bramus lutescens. Next base: position 11,263 of record LOEQ01001672.1, on the reverse strand, counting down.
GAAACTTGTAGAAATCCTTCAGCATCAGCCCTAGGAATTACCATCAGACCCTAGGAATTACAGGAGTGAGCCACCACACACTCAGCCCTTCAAAACAGACATTGTAGCCTCATGAAGACTAGAAGAGAATTTTGAGTAGTAGAGTGTGTTCTTGTCTCGTGTTGAAAGCTGAAGGTGGAGATATCGATCCTGTGAATCTGGAAATCAAGAGATTGAGGTATAAGGTAGATACCAAGAGAAATGATATTGTTGTGGGTAACAGAAAGTAAAGTAGAAGGGTGTGTATGTGTGTGTGTGTTGTGTATATGTAATAACTTTAGAATCACTTATAGCTCAGAAAAATACAAGCTAAAAAATATATTCTACAGTATAATCACATCAGTTACCACAAGAACAAAAACAGAACTATTCCAAATATCAGGACCCCACAAAAAAAGTCAGAGGCATGGGATCACATTGCCAGTAGTATAAGGCTTATAAATATAGACCTGGGACCAAGACACAGTGGTCACAGCAGTACTGTAGCAAAAGTGAGCCATGCTCACATGTTAAGTAAGAACAAGTTATTAAGGATCATTACAAAAGCCAAAGTTATTAGAAGGCTTCCACATGAAAGGATGCCAAAGTGACACCAGATAAATGCTTCTGAGAACAAAGCAGGGAACTCACAATGCTGTAAGCAGCCTGTGGTAGATGCCAGGTCTAGAGTATGGGAAGATCTTTTGACACTAGCGCACAATATTTAAATGTATAAGAATACTTTAAGCATCCAAAAATAGAAGCAAAGTATAAAAACAAAACTTTAGCTAATGTTTTGAGAAGAGAACTTGGTGGTGGAATAAACCAGTAGTGCAAAGTTTAAATAAAGTTTTCTCAGTCTGACACATCAGAATGTTGGCCAGCTTTCTGTCACTGTGACAAAATACCTCAGGAGATGAACTTAAATGGAAGAAAGGTATATTTTGGCTCTCAATTTCAGAGGTCTCAGTCCATAGTACTTGGCCCTGTGGGCCTGAAGTAAACAGTGTATCACAATTGCAGGCATTTAGTAGGCAACCGCTTGCCTCAGGGTGGCCAGGAAGTAAAGACAGGGAGAAAATAGGGGTGGGATCCAAAGATTCCCTTCAAGAGCTTGCCAGCAATTACCTAACTTCTGCTCATGAGGCCCTACACCCTTAAGATAACATCACCCCCAGCAACATCAAGGATGAGGACCAAGCCTTCAACAGGTAGACCTTAAGGCCATTTCAGATCCCAATTCCTGTATATAAGAAAATTTTCAGCTCCAAAAAACACAATGAAGCAGTTTAAACATCAACATGACCTATTCATCCATTTAGCCACTTGTAGCATGCCCTCTGAATTGACAATAATATAGTCAAAATGAAAATGCAAACTAAAGTAAAAATGACACAGTTACACAGTCCAATATAGGGACTGTTTTAATATTATTTGTAATATTAATGAAACTAAGAAAAGTATTGCAAATTTAGATACTAAAAGGAAAGTTGAAAGTAACTATACACACACACAGAGAGACAAAGAGAGACAGAGAGAGAGAGAGAGAGAGAGAGAGAGAGA
>LOEQ01001671.1:543363-554829 GCA_001685075.1 Bramus lutescens | reverse complement strand
TGCTCCTGTCTTGCTATTGGCTGTTCAGCTTTTTATTAGGCCATCAGGTATTTTAGACAGGCACAGAGTTCAACAAATACAGCATAAACAAAAGCAACACACCTTAAAATAATATTCCCCAAAACACTCTCCCAGGCTTCCTTTGGCCACTGGTCAAGCCCTCTGTGACCAGTGCTAATTCAAAAAATAGAACCAGGCTGGAGAGGACCCTGGGCCCACTTATAAAATCATATCACAGGCCTTGAAGGGACAGCAGGTGAATCCCCCAAGGCACACATCTCTTCTGTACTCAAACTTGCAATGTCCCCATTCCCCACTGCCTGCTTTGTATGTCACCTCATCTTCCCAATACACCATGATAAAGGGCCATTCCTCAGAGCCCCAGGAGCACCTCACTTCTGCAGCTAGGCCACACCCTCCACTGTACTCCAGGGCCTACCCCTTTGGGGCTCAAGGAACCTGGCTACAACCAATGCCCCCACTTCTACCAGTCATCAAGGTCCCAATTTCTAACTAGGGACTTCCATTGGCACCTGAGCCAGCTATCCTGTCTTCTCACAAACAAAGCACTGATGACACATTAGCCCTATAGTAGTGGCAGCTTACTGTCCACAGCCCCTCCATCTTGTCTCCCAGTGTAGAGCTGGAACCAAGTCTCTACCCACCCATACCTCTCACCACCGAACAGAGGGCAGAATTACTGCGTGTCACCTTCAACTCTAGCTAATAAAGGGCAAATCAGGTAGATTCACTGTACCTTCTTGCCCTCTATGGTTGACACATGAGCCCAGTGACTTCAGGTGACAATCACAGGGCCACAAGCAGGAAGGGGCTTGCAAGGACAGTTATCCACGAATCTGTAGCAACCACCTGGGACTTTACACAATTAAGAAACTTATAGACTGAATAGATGGCTCAGCAGTTGAGAGCATGTACTGTTCTTTCAGGGGACTGGAGTTCCCCACACCCACATCCAACAACTCACAACTACCTGTAACTTCAGTTCTAGGAGTTCTGCACCTCTTCTGGCCTCTGTCAGCACATGCACACACACACACACACACACACACACACACACCACCGTCCATATATACGGACAGTAAAAATGTTTTTTTATTTTCAAAGAGGTTCTGTGTCAGGAATGGTAGTGTAACCTATCCCAGCACTTGAGAGGTGGGGGCATCAAGACCAGGAGTTCAAGGCCATCCCTGGCTACCTAGAGAGCTCAAGTGCTACATGAGAACTTGTCTCACAAAGCTCAGCTGGCAGAGTGCTTGCCTAGCATGCTTGAAACCCTGGGTTCAATGCCCAGCAACACATAAACAAGCAGAGGTGATGCCTGCCTGTAAACTCGGCACTCAGCAGGTGGAGCTAGGCTTGAGATCAACCTGGGCTACACGAGACCTTATTTTGGAAGGAGAACAAGGAAGACTTTGAGAATCATCTTAGGGATTGTTTGTTAGATCAGTGGATGGCTGATTCACACCATTCCAGCCAGCCTCTTGTTGGATGCTCCTGGAATTGGTTGCTTGTATGTCCTGATCCCACTTCCTGTCTTACAGTCTTCATGTGACCCCTGCACCTAGCTGGATTTCACCCCACCCTTTGCAGCAATCCCTTGGGACACAGTCATCAGGGAAGTCCACATGACAAGGTCCAGTCCCCAAGTCCTCCCCTGTCTTCAGCATTAATGTCCACTCTGCTTCAAGTACTGGGGTAGATTTCATTGCTGACCATTCCTGTCCTCACACCCTCTTGCTGCTATCCGGTTCCACCAGTGGTGAAGGGCTTAACCTCCAACGTTCCTCTTTCTATAAAAGGTCTCTGACTGAGTGAGCTCAGTTGGCTTATGACTCCACATGCTATTTGTTCCCAAGTCACTCCATGGTGCCACTACCTGAATGGCTCAGGGATATACTGAGCTCAACCCAGTCAGAGCTAAGGACAGTCACTTCACTCCGACCTTCCCTTCCCTGGGGCTCCTCACCTTTACAAGTGACCCCATCACACACCACCTGACAACAGTTTTTCCTCTTCCACTCCCAGAACTACCTTGAACCAAAGCCACTAGGTAAGCCTGGTGCCCACAGACTTCTCTCCTGCCTTTCTATTTCTGTTGACATGGTCACTCCCATGGCTTCCTGGGGGACATTGCCTCCACACATTCCCCTTGGTTGGGTTGTTCTCCACCCAACAGCAGTCGAGCCAAGCTGGAGAGGGCAAGCACTTACTGCTCCCCTAGAGGACCAGGGCTCCTGGTGCTTAATGCAGGATTTAGTGTGAGGTTTTGCAGTGTGGTGGCAGGTGCAAAGGGAGAAATACTTGGAATTAGTTCAGCTTAGAGACCTGTGAGACTGGGAGCTGAGGAGCCGGGGTGTGAACTGTGAGTCCATCCATACTGCGGGCCATGTGATGATGGGCATAAAAACTGATCCTAAGACAAGGAGACCTGGGAAAGAGACAAAGTTTAGGATACTTGTCTTGAAAGGGCATGCAGTAATGTCAAAAGGACTTATTGAGGCTCAGTACAGGGAATCAGTGAAGGAGAGCAGGAGCAGTGGCAGCCTCGGGAGACTAGTGAGGTTCATAGTTTGGGTGGCATGGGACATACAAATCCCCAAGTATAGGATACCACTCGAGCTAGGATCATGCCAACCCTGAGACTGCAAAGACTCCCAGGTTCACCCTCTCCTGGCTTAGATCACAACACAGTTATGATGTCCCTGTAAGGAAGGTAGGAGCACTGAGAGCTGACAGCACCCTTAGTGGCAGGACTGAGTCCCAGGTCCCACACCTGACAAAGGCCAGAACCGTGAAGCAGGTGGAGGGAGAAGGCAGGCCTTTCACTTGCAATATAGTCACCTGGTTAAACTTTGAAGGAATGGTTACTAAACTCTCTCCTATTAAACGGCTCCCAGTCACACTTTAATTCTGGTCAGAGTGACTTCTGTCCCCTCCCTCCTTGCTTCCCAATTTTTTTTTCCAGGGAGCTAGGGACTGCTGTTTCTCTGAGAGGTCCCCAATGGCCTCCAGATTACAGCAGGGGAGTCCAGGTCTCAGGGTGAGCCACCCCTAGTAACAGCCAGCAGGCAGATTCAAGAGTCTTGTTTGCTCTGACTCAGTGGCACAGCTACCCTGACAGGCACCTGAGGAGATGGGTGTGGGCAGAACCGTGGGGGAAGGAGGCTCATCAGACTGACTCTGTTGTCCTGGGCTAGTCTCTGTGAAGTGCTGGCACCCTGGAGAAATCCATGGCGTTTCCTGAACTCCTGGACCGAGTAGGAGGCCTGGGCAGGTTCCAGGTCCTTCAAATTGTGGCTCTGGTGACCCCCATCCTGTGGGTCACCAGCCAGAACATGCTAGAGAACTTCTCAGCTGCTGTTCCCCGCCACCGGTGCTGGGTGCCTCTGCTGGACAACAGCACAGCCCAGGCAAGTGTCTCTGGGGACTTTGGGTCCGATGCCCTTCTGACCATCTTCGTCCCACCTGGCCCTGCTCTGCAACCCCATCAGTGCCGTCGCTTCCGCCAACCGCAGTGGCAGCTTATGGAGCCCAACACCACAGCCACCAACTGGAGTGACTCAGACACTGAGCCGTGTGGGGACGGCTGGGTCTACGACCACAGCACCTTTACGTCCACAATCGTGACCACGGTAACAGCACTCGGGAGGTCAAACGCACAGTTACAGTTGGCTTGATGCAATTGTTCCGGTCTTACAAAGAATACACCTCCCCAGGCTTCCTCACTGGGGGGCAACCATGACTTACAGGGGACTGGGCATCAGGAGTCCACCTGCAAGGTTAGACTTAGTTGATCATGCCTGTGATCCCAGTGCTCAGGAGGTAGGAGGATAATCGTGAGTTTGAGGCCAGCCTGAGCTACACAGTGAGTTGTGTCTACACAGACTGGCACCCCTGTTTCTGCATCACCCAATGGCTTCACCCATAGCCGAGCCTCGGCTGTGACTCCAGGTCACTCAGTCAGAGGAACCTGTTGGCTGTCTGAAGGCTGAGCACTGGCCTCTCCTGAGAAGTGTTGGCAGGCTGGGGAGATAAATCAGCAAACTGCCTGCTTCAAGGCATGAAGACCTGAGTTCAGCTATCCAGACCCCATGGAAAAGCTGAGCCCAGTGGTGACATGACTATAATTCCTGCTCTAGAGAGGCAGAAACAGTGGGGCTCCCCGGGACTTAGTAGAGAGCCAGCCTAGTCTAATCAGGTCAGTGAGAGATGGTGTCACAAACTTAAGGTAGACAGCTCCAGAGATTGAACTCTGACCTTCACAAGCACTATACCATGTACACACATACTCTCTCTCTCTCTCTCTCTCACACACACACACACACACACACACACACCAAGAAAAGGAGGAAGAGAAGAAGGAAAAAGAGAAGTCAGACAGCCCAAGCCAATGGAGAGTGACAGCTGCCCCAGCAAGCAGGAAGAAGGACCATGAGATAGAGGCAGTGTGTGTGTGTGTGTGTGTGTGTGTGTGTATGCATGTGCATGAGTGTGTATGTGCGTGTGCAAGAGGAAGCAAGCCTCCAGGGAAGGTGGAGGGTTCTCAGCTAAGAGCCATGGCTCAGGAGAGAGCAGATAAGGCTAGAGGGGTGTTGACCCAGTAGTTAGGATGACAGGATACTCCTTAAGAAACCAAGTTACTAAGCCTGTGGGTGCCTCATGAGCCACCCACACCCAGCTCCCTTCTCCTTTGCCCCTTCTGCCGGGACTGCCCTCCTCTTGATGTTAGCTCTGGCCCTCTTTTCCTCCAGTGGGACCTGGTGTGTGATTCCCAGGCCCTGAGACCCATGGCCCAGTCCATCTACCTGGCTGGAATCCTGGTAGGAGCTGCAGTGTGCGGCCATGCCTCCGACAGGTGAGTATGCCCAACTGGTCCAGGCAAGCTCTCCTGAAGGGACCTGGCATTCTCTCTAAACCTCAGGTTCGCACCGTTTCTCTCCAAATAGTCATTGCTAAAGTCTGCTCTGCCTCACACCAGCCTTTAGCCAGTGCTCAGGTGCTACTTCCAAACCTACCTTGACCCTCCTCATGCTCATAGCCCTCCCATGGGCAGAGAACGTGCGTCTGGCCCCACGTCTGGCTTTGCGCCTTCCTCATCTCAGGGGGCAGGAACAAGAAGGCTCTTCGTGGCTGCTCTTCATTGCTGGCCAATGGCATGCCTCCCCATGTGCCCCACAGGTTCGGGCGCAGGAGGGTGCTGACCTGGAGCTATCTTCAGGCGGCTGTGTCTGGCACAACAGCTGCCTTCATCCCTATCTTCCCCCTCTACTGCCTGTTCCGATTCCTGGTGGCCTNGTGTCATGATGAACACAGCCAGTCTCTGTATGTCCCCCAGTTGGGGCTGGGTTGGGAAGGCTGTATGCAGGCCCCAGGATTGATCCCCTTCCTTGCACCTTGCAGTGACAGAGTGGACATCAGCCCAGGCCCGCCCCTTGATGATGACGTTGAACGCCTTGGGCTTCAGCTTCGGGCACATCCTGACAGGCTCTGTGGCCTACGGTGTGCGTGCGCAGCTGGAGGATGCTGCAGCTGGGTTTCTCTGCCCCTTTCTTCCTCTACTTTGTATATTCATGGTGGGTGCTGCAGCCTCCTCCTTGAAAGAGGCTCCGCTCCGCCCACTCTCGTGGGGGCGGTCAATGTGGGAGACTCCCCTTTTTCTGCAGACAGAGGGCTTAGGAGCTCTGGAGGTCAAGACCACCTGGGCTTGAAGGGAGCCACTGGAGCCTGTGATGCTTACCCCAGCTGCCCAAGCCCAGATGCCCCATGCTCTAGCTCACCCTCAACAAGCCAGGTGCCATCCTTCTGAGGCCCAGCAGCAAACTGGGGTCACTGTCCATGCTCTCTCCTCAGGGGATCTTGCTAGTCAGTAACTCCAGCCCTTTCATACTCTGCAGACCCAAAAGCTCTGCCTCAACTTGCCTCATCCCCACCCCTACTCCTACCCGCACCACAGTTGACTCCTAGCTCCAGCCTCAAGTCTCCAACTACCTGCACGACCCCTCCTCACCCTGACCCCTCCTCACTCCTGACCCCTCCTCACTTCAACCCCTCCTCACCCCTGACCCCTCCTCACCCCCGACCCCTCCTCACCCCTGATTCCTCCTCACCCCTGACCCCTCCTCACCCTGACTCCTCCTCACCCCTGACTCCTTGTACCTACTTCCCCAGTGGGACTAGGAAGCCTCTCCCCAGTCACTGTCCAGGTCACCCAAGGCCAACAGGTCACTGAGAATCATGTCCTCTACTTGTACCTGGCATTCCCTTCCCTCCCTTGTCCTTCAAATTCTGGGGGGTGGTGCTCAGGGTCCTAGTGGAAATAAAACAGATGGCTCCTCCCAGCCGCTGCTCAAAGGGGGCAGCATGTCCTTCTGGGTGTGGGAGGGGTCTTCAGTGATCAGAGGCCTGGAGGCAGGAGCAATGCTGTGTGGTGCTCACTACCAAAGACCTGGGGGCTGAGCAGTTCAGTGCAGCAAGTAAGTGGGCAGGGGACGGGGCTCTGTGTTTGGTGAGAGGGGGTGGCCTGTGCTGGATGCTGAGACAGTGAGAAGTGAGTTGGTGTCCAGCAGCCGTATCCGGACACAGAGACAGACAGTGCCAGGAAAGCCAAGCACAATGGGATCGAAGAGTCCAGGGATCGGGGCTCACATAAGAGCAGACAGAAGGGTTGGATGATGCTGGAGACACTGGCGCCAGCCTGAGCCCTGGGCAGGGAGTGGGGAAGCTGTTGGTAGCAGGAAGACAATACAACTTGGGAGAGACAGCAGAAGAGAACATGTGTGAAATGGGAAGATGCCACGATGGCGAGGTACCCTGGTAGCCATTGCGGTTCTGTAGCCATTGGAGTCCTTATGGCACCCAGGCCTGGTTCATGGGCAAGGCTGAGGAGGGGTCATGTGACAAGGAGGTAGGAAGGAACAAGGAAGTCCCTCCCTATCCAGCAGCCTTCTCAGGGACTGGAGGACATGGCCCCCAAACTCAGAGAGGAAGGAGACAGGGAGGCCACCTGNGTGATCTAGGTGGCCTGGCTACACATGCCACTGCTACCACATTGTCCTTATGGCCCCCACTGACCTCAGTTGCCCTGAGACTGAAGTTTACAATTCCCTGAAGCCACTTAGGAAGAGGGGACAGGAAAATGGGGGCCACAATCAGTGGTCCCCGCCACACCTATCCACTTCAGGTGGCTTCCAGAATCAGCACGCTGGCTCCTTACGGTGGGCAAGCTGGACCAGGGCCTGCAGGAACTACAGAGGGTAGCTGCTATGAACAGGAAGAAGGCAGAGGGAGACACATTGACCATAGAGGTAAGTCAGGCTGGGCCTTCCCTCGGCCCTGTCCCCTGTCCCTCAGATCCTCTCCCTGGCCTTGCACAGGAGCTCCCGTGGAGGTCAAGTGAGGGTCCTGGCTCTTGAAGGAGGGTCCCTGGAGGAGGGCCTATGGTGCTAATAGCCCCCACTCCCCCAGGTCCTGCGGTCAGCCATGCAGGAGGAAGCGAGTGGGGACCAAACTCGCGCCGGGCTAGGCAGCCTACTCCACACGCCTGGGCTGCGCCTCCGAACCTTCATCTCCATGCTGTGCTGGTAGATGTCCTACTACCCGAGACTGCCAGCCATGGGAAAGCCTGGTCAGGATCACTGGTAGAGATGGCTCTAGGATGACCTAGCTCAGGGACCTTGCTGTCTATAGTCAGGCTCCCAGAGGAGACAGGCAAGGCTGTGTGGGCTGGTGGACAAGGATTGCAGGCCCAGTACCTGTAAGAGATTGAATGGGGATGAACAGTGACGCTGGGGAAGCTGGAGAGGCGAATCAGACCCAAAGCTGGTCCATCAGACAGGCCAGTCCACCTCGTTTAGAGGCACCAGGCATACACAGCCCTTGCCCCACCCGGCAAAGATCAAATCCACAGAGACTGTAGAGAGGGACTGTCCCGTGGACTCGGGAGCCAAGGAGATAGCAACCCAAATGAACTGCCAAGTAGAGAGAGGGGGAAATACCCAGATTCTCTCCTTGGGTACCACCAGTCCAGTGCCTAAGGTGGGCCTGGACAAGGCCAGCAGGGCAAGCAGAAGAACAGCCACCCCAGGCTGACTCACGGACCCTCACTTCTAGGTTTGCCTTTGGCTTCACCTTCTACGGCCTGGCCCTCAACCTACAGGCCTTAGGAAGCAATATCTTCCTGCTCCAAGTGCTCGTTGGGGTTGTGGACCTACCGATGAAGATAGGCGGCCTGCTGCTGCTCGACCGCCTGGGCCGACGTCTCTGTCAGGCCAGCTCCCTGGTGCTGCCAGGACTCAGCATCCTGGCCAACATACTGGTGCCCCACGGTGAGCTGCAGCTCAGCTGCGGGTGAGCAAGAGGAAGCAAAATTGTGCTTGCTAGCTGAGGCTCTCCCGCCTCCTCTGGGGGTGACAGGGAGCATGGAAACAGAATAGATGGTGAGGGACCACAGTAGAGGACACTTAGGAGAGTGGCAGGGGGCCAAACAGTGACAGACAGTAGAATTGTAGGGGCAGTCAGGAAAGCTAACCCGGAATAGATAGGTAATAGATTAGGGAGGGAGAGGAAGGGAGGCAAGGAAGACTCGTGGGGTCTGGTTCTGAGCGGCTAGAAGGTGGGGAAACTGGGAATACTGGAAGGATGACTCGGTGACATTTGACAGACATAGGACAGGGAACAGTCCGGGATACAGGATGCCAGACTCTGCTGATACCACCACTGTTCACAGAGATGGGGGTCCTTCGTTCATCCCTGGCTGTGCTGGGGCTGGGGTCCCTGGGGGCTGCCTTCACCTGTGCCACCATCTTGAGCAGTGAACTCTTCCCCACTGTGCTCAGGTGAGGCTGTCATTGGCTCAAGGAAAGAGCATTATAGTTAGAGGGGTCCCCATGGGTTTCCCTTCCACATGGTCTCAGGGCTCCCCAGTTAAGCCTCCACACTGCCTGGCCCACTGGGCCTCCCTGGACCTAGTGGAGTTGGGTCTGGTCAAAGGTCAAGGCCCAGGGTGGAAAAGTATGACTCATAGGCAAATGTGCCCCCACAGGATGACAGCAGTGGGCCTGGGCCAGGTAGCAGCCAGAGGGGGAGCCATCCTAGGCCCTCTGGTGCCACTGCTCGGTGTCTACAGCCCCTGGCTGCCCCTGCTGGTGTACGGCGTGGTGTCAGTGCTAAGTGGCCTAGCTGCCCTGTTGCTGCCTGAGACCAAGAACTTGCCACTGCCAGATACCATTCAAGACATCCAGAAACAGTGAGTGAACCATCTGCGGACCACCTCTTCATTCCTTCCTGTCCTCCCTCCCTCCCCCAGGTTGACAGGTGGACTTTACCGGTCTTCCTTGACCCCACTATGTGGAGGAATAAATGGCCCAGCCATCCTCAGATCTTTCTTGAAAGAGACAGCGAGGTTGTAGGGAGAGAGAGTGCTAGCGAGTGAGCTGGCTTTTCTCGGGGAGGGGTCCTGGGATGTGGTAGGTGTTGCTGGGGCCACTAAAGCCATGGGTGATTGACAAGGCTATCACCCACCATCAACCCCATCCTGATACACTCAGTAAACTCAGACCTGAGTCCCAGGCAGGATGCTCAGTCATCAGCATGAACATGGACCAAGGGTCAGGGGTCACTCTGCTCCTTAGAGTCACACTTCCCTGTCTGTCCTGAACAGGTCAGTGAAGAAGGTGACACATGACACAGCAGACCAGTCCATCCTGAGGTCTACATGGCTGTAACCTCCTGGAGAGTCTGTGATTGGACTGGAGGAGGACCACGATGGCAGCAATGAGACAGGAGAAGCAATGGGCAGAGCTGGCAATGGCAGGTGAAGGCACTGCCTCCAAGCCGAACCATAAGAATTCCATTCCTGGAACCCACATGGTGGGAAGAGGAAACTGACTCCACAGAGCTGTCTTCTGACTTCCATGCAGACAAAAGTCCCTCCCATCGATGATACACACAAATAAATAATTTATATAGAGAGAAAACAGGTGAATGAAAAGGATGAAAAAGAAAGGGAAAAGGAAAAAGGAAGAGGAAGAGAAGGAGAAAGAGGAGGAGGAAGAGGGAGTAGGACAAAGGGGTGGAGGGAAGAGGAGGAGGAAAAGATGGTTCTTCTATCCCCTGCAAACAGCCATGGGGAGCAAAGATCTCCATTTCCAGGGGTCCCTTCAGAGGGCTGCCTTTCGGGGCCTCCCTCTAACAGATAGGGCAAAGGGCAGTCTGAAGGCTCCCCAAACACTACCGTTACCCTGACTCCCCCCTGAGGCTGCACACCAGAGAGAGGCCAAGACCACAGGACACATCCTCGCTACCCACTACTCCACCTGCCCCAGGACTCAGAACTGATCATCCTCTTCTTTAGCTCAGCAAGAGCAAAAGGTCTCAGCTTCTGTGTCACGGAGGCCCTTGGTCAGCTGCCCTGGCCTCTCTCCAGCCTCTCCCCACTCCCATCACATGTGTGTGACTGCCCGGGTCTTCTTCCTGTTTCCCCATCTAACACTCTCCTAAGCCTTCCAGACCCACCCTGGGGCCTTCCTTCTAGGGCTCAGGGGCAGCTCATGACTTTGGTGTCATTGTACCTGTGGTCAGGGCTACACATCGGCCTCTTCCCACCCTCTAGCAGGTCAGTTCCCTGAGGGTCACTGGTCCTACATCCTCACTCACACATAGAGCCTGCTGGAGGGCTCCCATGGAGGGACTGGCTAAAGATAAAATCAAATGAATGGCAGCCCCTCCTGGGCTCCTGAGGCTCTGCAGGGCAGGAGAAAGGTCTTCTCACATAGATTTCCCAAGGCTGGCTCTCCTGTGTTCTGAGCCAGGTGTGGGGCCTGTCGCCAGTCCTTTTCACAGTCCACTCACATCAGAGCTCTCTGCATCTTGCCATGTGCTGTCCTTTCTCACAGATGAGATGACTAAGGCCTGGAGAAACAGACTACCCATAACACATAGCCAGGAGGAGGCAGGATCAGAACACGAGTCCTTGTCTGTCTGACTCCTGAGCCCTGCTCTGGCCACAGTGCCATCTAGCACAGAGAAAGACAGGAATGCATGTGACAGGACCTCTGTCCATCTTAGAATCAGCCAGGACTCTGGGTTCTGCTGAGACTGCTCACAGGAGAAGCCACACAGTGTCCCAGAGACTGTGTGCCGCCCAGGCGGTCAGTAGCTGGCCCACCAGCTGCACCACCTGTGGCACACTTACATGGTCTCTTCATCCACCTGTGTGCTGCTCTCGGGTACCTCAGTAAAAAGGCTGCAATATGCACCCATGTACACAAACATGCACAGAAAGGTGGACGGGAAACAAGACAGCACTTGTCCTACATGCTGGTCCTACAGGCTTTGCTCCTTGGCTGTGGCTCTTGAGTCTCTGAGAGACTATGTCCTTTGGCCATTTTTCTACTCTGTCTGTCTGTCTGTCTCTCTCTCTCTCTCTCTCTCTCACACACACACACA
>LOEQ01001671.1:484867-505877 GCA_001685075.1 Bramus lutescens | reverse complement strand
CGCGCTTTCCACCATCACCATCACCACCACCGCCGCCCCCCTCCTGGAGAAGGGGCCCTGCTGAATAATTGAACAGGACTGAGGCTTGCAAGAGAAGCAGCTATCTTCCTTCTCCCCTCCCCCTCCCCTTCCCCCCATCTGGACGAGCCCCAAAAGTGCTTGCTGGTCCAGCAAGCAGAGATGTGGCCACAGCCCTCTTAAGCACCCCTTGGAACACATGTACACTCTGGGTTGTGGACAGGCTTGGGTATGAAAACACCCACGCATCCCTATAGGCACCAGTGTGCTGAGAGCCACACAGCTCAGACACATAATGTGCATGTGTGTGATCAGATACTAGCATACCAAATGCTTACAGAGGCATATGTGCATACACACATACATGCTTGGTTATAGGCAATGAATGGCCAACATACACTCTTAACCTCCTTGGAACTCACCCTCTGAGACAGTCATCCATACTCCAGTAACAACCTATCCAAAGCCCCAAAGGTACTGTATAGTCTCTCTCTCTCTCTCTGTCTCTCTCTCTCTGTCTGTCTCTCTCTCTGTCTCTCTGTCTCTCTCTCTCTCTATCTCACACACACACACACACACACCTACCTGTCAAGGTGTTTGCCTACCCCTACACAAGGCCCTCCTCCTTTCCTCCAATGCCCCCTCCTCTCCTCCCCACTTCTCCTCCCTTAGTCTCAGCCCCTAGCTCCCCAGGGTTCTCCAGGACAGTAGTCGGGAAAGACAAAACCTTGTGGGTCCATTTACATCCAGCTGAAGAAACCATTTCTCTCTTAGGAGGCATCCTTACACTCTACACTGGGATCTGCTCTCCAAACTTGGGGGTGGGTTAGAAAGTGTTTGTCACGGCCCCAGAGATACATGAAGATACAATCCCTTCCTCTCATTGGGATGTAGCCTTTGCACTCACATCATTCTGCTTGGACAATGGAGAGGGTGCAGTGCAGGAGGCAGAGGAAGAAGAGAGGAGGAGGCACAGGGGACCCTGGACTGAGGACGAGTGGGACAGGTGAGCAGAAAGGGAAGGTGAATAGAAGAGGAGGGAGAGGGGAGAGGGGCTCCTACTTATTGATTCCAGATTCCATTTTGGTGCAAATTTGTCATGGTGATCCCTGAGCTCATGGGTGCAGTCAAGACCCAGGACAAGCCTGGTTGGGGTCTAATGTCTGGAATTTCAGCACTTTGTTAGGCTGGTGCAGAAAAAAACTACCAGAAGCTGGAGTCCAGCCTGGGGTACATATTGTGATTCTGTTTCTGAGATAGAAAGACAGACAGAGAGACAGGGAGGGAGGGAGGAGGGAGGGAGGGAGGTGCTGTCCTCATCCCTCCCCCATCTAGGAAAGGCAGGAGGCTGCAGCCATCTCAGTTTATTAGATGGGGGTGGCGACTCACACACACCACGCCCTTCAAAAGTGAAGACCAGCTCTTGGGGTACCCAAGAGGAGTTTTCAAGTGATGGCTTAGCCACACAAGGGAGGAGAGAGAGTGGGGTGGGGTCCCCAAGGTCCTATCCATCTGCCCACTCTCTCCCATCCTTGAGCCCCTGGCTCTGGAGTACGGACTGACACAGCTCCAAGCAGGCAGAAAATTTATGGCCCCAGAGGGAGAGAGGGAGGAGCTGGTGGTGGTGGCCAGAGGAGAGGAAGGGAAACCGCCTAGAGGCCGATCAATATTGGTGAGTGGGAACTGGAGAGAGTGATACTGGGGTGTGGGGGAGACAGAGACACAGAGGGGAAAAGAGAAGAGAGAGACGGAGGTGTGCAAGAGATCAATAGAGGTTGCAGAGATGAGGAGAGATGGAGAAGCAGCCTTGGTGAGACAGCCTGGGAAAGGCAGGAGGCTGCCTCTGACAGCAGGAGCCCAGGGCTCTGGTGTGCACATCCCCTCCTTCCTCCCATCCAACAGTCCCGGTTCCACTCTCTCTACTTGCTTCTCCAACTGATCTTTCTTCTGCTGCTCTGACACAGTTAACTCTTGAGAGCTTTCCCAAACCCCACAAACCCCTCATGATACACATGGAGGAACCAAGGTAAAAGGCAGGAAGAGACTGTCCTGAAGGTCATGCAGGCCTCTCTTCCTCCTAGTCTCTCTCCATTGAGACAGCTCCAAACACCCTCAGAGGGCCAGTTCTGCTCTGCCACCTTGCCCACCCTTCCCAACTCTCTTCACACACGGTCAGTCTCTTTACTCGTTTCTGTGTGATAGTGTGCAGCTGTACAGGTTCCCCGATGGGCGGACATGGACCTGGCACAAAACCCCAGAGGAGAGGCCCCGGAGGAAAGGGGGCATGACTGACACCCCACCCAGTTTCTTGCTCCCTGCTACAGTAGGGGAGACCTCAGAGGAGCTCCAGCTAGAACTGGCTCCTTCAGAAGAACACTAAGCCCTTTGGGGGCTCCAGACTTCACCCACCTTTTCTTTAGCTCCACAGCTTTACACAGACTGTGCCACCAGACACAGCCGGGTGCTTGGAATGATGGCACTTCCCAGGCTGAGGCCAGGCCCACCAGCCTAAAACTTAGAGAACTTTTTCCTCCCACCCCTGCCCAAAGATGGATCAATTCTCTAGACACAGATCCTGCCTCCAGCTCTCAGCCCCTTCCTGAAGCACAATAGTGAACGTGAACAGTCATATTTAGACCAGATTGCCTATATCCTAAGCAAGAAAAACCAACATGGGCATCACCACCATTCCCAGAATCCCGTGTGCAGCAAGAGTAACCATCATACTCAAGGGATCACAGGTTCTAGTGAAGCTCAACCCCTGACCCCGCCCCCTCAGGACTGGAGGCTTGGTGTAGGATCAAATGGGATGGTTTTGCTTTTGCAGGTGGCACAGGACTGCCAATGGGGAGGGTTACAGTGAGCAGGTCTATGCTGACTAAGGCCAAGCAGAACACACAGCAGGGCTGAGGTGGTCCTGAGCTGGCTGGGAGGTTTAGGGAGGCACAGAGCACAGCAGGTCAGATGAACCACCTGGGGGACAAAGCTGGGATGGCTGACCACACCTGAGAATCAGTTAANGGGCATTTTGCCAAAGGACAAGCCCATGGCCACCCCAGAGCCTCATCCCTGGAATGACTCAGGGCTCCCATCAAATGACGCAGGTCCAGAGGAGAGGTGAGGGGACAGGCAGCAGGTCTCATCTAGGACTGCCGTAACTACCTCCAGGCATTTCCAGTCCCTGGGGTGGCTCACTTGCACTTTGTGTTTGAAGAGCAGGGAAGCTTTATCCTCTCATGTGTGCATGGGGCGGGGGTCTCTTCTGATGTCACTTTGCTTTGCTGCTCACCCCATCCCCAGTCATTAGAAAGGTCAAAGCCTCTGCACCCCCCACTATACCCCCATGTCTGGCCCAGGTGTCTTCCCTCTGCCAAGCTGTAACCAGCTGATGGCTACCAACCACTGGGGACTAGAAAATGCTGCCAAAGCTGTTATCTCTGGGGAGGGGTCTCAACAATATGCAAGCTAGCAAGGGAGGACATTAGGGACTGACCTTGTGGCTCAAAGAGACAACCTGCAGCTGGGATTCTTGAGTTAGGGAGAGAAAGAGAGAACAGAGGGCCTATGTCTAAGGAAATCCGATGATCTGCCATCTCAGAACCAGGACAGGCCACCTGTCAATAGATGGCTCTAGAGACTCAGGCAGCAGTCAGGGGCATCAACCACTAGCAAGCCCCTGCAGGCTCTGTGGAATGGAGCAGAAGGAATCAAAATCCCTCTCTCCTCCCTCCCAGGGGGTCCTGTGGCTGGGGGCAGGGATGGGAACTCCCAGAGCCCAGCCCTGCAGGCACTCACGGTCATTGCAGACAGGGCCTCCATAGGAAGTCATGGTACAGTCACAGGTAAAGCCATCCCACTGCTGCAGACAGACGCCCTGGTTGGCACAAGACTCTTCGGTGCAGGTGGTGCTGGGGCCTGGGAAGGAGCACAAAGGAGAAATGCCCTGGGCTCAGCCAACATCCCCAGGGGCTGCAGAAGTTCCACAGCCAGGCAGAAAGTCTCTGTCCTTGGTCCACCAAACTAGAATGGCCAGATATTGAACACGGTGCTGGGACGGAATAGGAACAGGGACATTCAAAGACTGCTAGGTTTGGGACTAGAGGCCAGGGCTGGAGACAACAGGGAGAGTGTGTGACTTGTCCCTTGCCTGTCCTCTTTGTCCCAGAGTTCTTGGGACAGGCTTCTGCAATCCTCGGGGCTCCACCACTCAGCACACACTCACCATCACAGCCTCTCTCCACCTGCCCGATGCGGTGCAGGGCATCAGCAATGAGGTCTGGGAGGCGCCCGTTGAGGTCCACAGAGGCCAGGCAGCCCTGAAAGCCATCCCGAGAGGCCACCAGCTTGGGCAGGTTGCTGAACATATTCTTGCTCAGGCCACCGATGTACAACTCCCCTGCAAAGGGAGTGCTGTCAACACCCTACTATCCTGGACCTTATTCCCCTCCCGGGATGCTGACATGCCACCGTGGGGTCCTCCCAGACATCTGGAAGGCTCCCAGGATCCCTAACAGATACAAGGACTTGCAGACTCTCCACCTTCCCTTCCCTTTGCCATCTGTCTGCTCCCCTCCCTCGGGAGCCCAGATGCCTGCGGTAGTGGGGGTGGGGGCAGCTGGAGGGACCCACTCCATGCTTTCTCCCACACGTTGGATTCCAGTTCCGGCCTGTAATCAGGGCCTTTCATGGATGCGCAGCCCTACATCCCTTCCACCCCCGCTCCCCCATTCCAAAGACTGTTTCCCAGAACTGCAGCCTTTCCCCACTCAGCGGCCTTCTCCCCTCCGAAATCCTCCTGACGACTGGGCTCTGAGAAGAAGTCTTCCCCAGGAATGCCTAACGTCCCACATGGACTCTAAGGGAAGTCCTGACCAATGTCTAGCTTGGCTTCAGCAGCCCTGGGCATCCTTTATCTGAAGACTCATTCCTGGGTCGACTGCCACTTCCGAATCTCTGTACCACATCGCCCTCTCCTGGGAGCAAGGAGAATTTGCAGCACTGTCATGCAAGCTAGTCTGGGGATTCAGGAGGTAAATTCATTGGTCTCTAAAGATCTTCCCCAAGTTTTGACAGTCCAGATTACATGGACACACACGGGACCCTGCGGGGCTAAGGGATGCTGTAGGCATGTGTAAGAAGGCAGCATGGATCCCAGCTGGCTCTGGAACTGCTGCAGGCCTCGAGTCTCCTGTTCCATTGCCCAGTCCACCGTCTCCCCTTCCCCCTTCTCCTCCTCTCCTCCTCCTCTTCCTCTCAGCCTCCTACCCTGACGGCTGGCAGGCTGGCAATGGCTACTTCAATGACTACCGTAGAGTCACTGGAGAAGGTGGGACCCCAGTGAGAAACAGCCTGCCAGTGCTCCGGCTGAGAAAGCTGCACAGAGCCCAGTGAGACCCAGGTGAGAAACATCAGTCAGACACAGTGGAGAACAGGAAAGAGGGTTGGGAGAGAGGGAAGAGAAGCAGCCTTGACCCCTTGCTTGGGGGGGGGTTGATCTTGCTGGAGAAGGGGAGCTGGGCTAAGGCTGGCCTTCTCCAGAGGCTCCAGCCCCACCTTTAAGATCCAGATTTCGGGCACCATTGGAATGCTGCGTGACAGTGCGGGAGTCAATCTTCAGCGTGTGCACGTTGCCTGGGTCCCTGGACACCACCACATTGTGCCACTGGTTGTCATTGACCGGTTTGTCTGAGTTTCCCTTCATCAAGGACGGGCCATTCCCCAGGTCAAACACATAGTGGATGTACCTGCCTCACAACAAGGAGGAAACATTAGATCAGGTGGGGAACGCTGAGATGTCAAGAAGAATGAGCTACTGCTGGCAGGGGAGCTAGGGGCCTGGCAAGGAGAAGTGGAGGAAGAGATGCCACAGGAAGGAACATAAACAGTCGCATTAAAGGCTGTGGCACGAAGTCTTGTCCCTGGGAGGTTGAGTGTGGGGGCTAGAGGGGGTCACAGAAAAACTTACTCTTGGGACCCAAGAGGACCAAACAGAAGGGGGAGTTTGAGTGATACAGTAGGGATCACCCGGAAGCAGAGTCTGAGCTGCTTGGGGGGGGTGCAGTCTTTCAGGGCAAGAGAAGGACTGGGCTCACTTCTGCCATAGAGAAGGCAGTGGACAGAGAAAGGATGTAACTGGGAACCCTGGAAAGCATCTGAGGAGCTAGCAGCCTGGCATCAGGGTTCAGTTTCTCCATCTTGGCTGAGGAAGAGCCCTCCTGGCTGATGCCTAGGGATGTGAATCTTGCCGTGAGATCTAGGGGCCTTGAAGATTCCCAATGGTCAGGGGAGCTGTATCTGAGCCAGCAAGGGGACATCACCACAACGCCCAGCCCCTCACCCCTTGACCAGCTCGATGACAATGAAGTCATTGCCGTTGCCTGAGTTGAACAGCAGAAGCCCATCGGGGGCTGTGGTCTTGAACTGGAAGAAGAGGTGCATGGAAGCGTAAGCCTGCAGCGTAGCCAAAGCCAGGTAGCTGCTACGACTCTTGAAGGTGACAGGATCAGCCACAATGGCACGCAGACCAAAACGAGCATTAAGCTCACAATAGGTGATGTCCCCGTCTTTGCATTGGTCCATGTAGGGCTGACCATTGAACACCAGCCCACTCAGGTGCCCGATGAAGTTGGAGGGCACCACAGAGATGAACCGCCGCTCTGTCATGATGCCCGTCTCAATGTTGTGGAACTCCAGCCGAGTGTGGGCTCCTGCCATCTGTCCTGTTCAGGACAGAAGACCAATATGAGGGAGAGAAACTTAGCGCACAAACAAGGGGTCACCTCTGGGATCGGGCCTTGTGTTCCCAGAAGCAGCATCTCCTTGACACAGACAGCAAGCAACATCAGTAGATGTCCAGGACCAGTGCTAACACCCCACCACGCTGGGAGAAGCTGCAGGAGTCAGTGGAAGGCCAATAAACTTCCCCAAAGAGGCTGCATGTAGGAAGTTGAAATGGTCCCTGGGGTCCAGACCCAAAACAATTACTTCTCTAGGAGTAACAACCCAGCCAGAGGTTAAAAGCCAAGCACAGGTCACTAGAAACAAGTGTGCCACCCTGGGTCCAGGCACCTACCCTCCACAGTCACGTTGTCCACAGACAGCTGCAGGCTCTTGCCACGCCGCACCACCCTCACCGTGTGCCACTCATTGTCGTTCAGCTTGTGCCCCGCAAAGAGTGTCTCGGGGCCTTTACCTGCAGCACCAAGGGGGGAGTGAGCGTGGCTGGCACATGGTCACGGACAGCTTCAGTCATCGCCCCAGGCACAAGGAGCCCACCTGCACATGTCCACTTCCAGCTCACGTCAGCCCCTCCCCTCACACCTGGAGTGCATGCAGGGAAATCTTATCGACCTGGGGTCACAAACCCAGTCCCGTCATTTTGTGCAACTGCAAAGGATGCCAGTTGTGTAGACTATGACACCAATGGTGGCCCTGACCACAGACACGCCTTCCCCTAGTCTCCTGAGGACCCTACAGTGTGTAATGCTAGCAGCTGGATTCTCAGCCCTAACACTCAAAGGAGGGGCGCCCACACCTCACCCTCTGCGTGCACAAGCCAGCTCGGCCCCACTGTCACTTTGCTGCATGCTCCTGTTTAACTCCGCGCCCTGGAACTGCTATCCCCTACTTAGCACTCAGAGAGCCTGCAAAGCCACAGCCAGGTTCTGGTCCTTGGAAACTGATCACGTATTGACAGTGAGGTTATCAATAAATGAACACATCTCTCAGATGCTGCTGGACTTTGTAGCACCTCCGAGCTACCCCTGGGTCCCTAGGGCTCAGTCTGCCTGGGGCTCAGGGTGCTGGCATTAAAAGGCCTCGGGTGTGTGCACACACTGTGCCACAACCACATAAAACAAGGGGCACTGAGCACACGAACTCTCTACTTGCGCCTTCCATGATCTGACTGCAAGGCACAATGTGCAGAGACTCTCTGAGACTGAGCACCTAGACCGGGGGCAGAGAGACCCAGACCTATCTACATCCGCTGACTTTCTGATTCTCCGCTCACAGCCCTCACCGGCAACTCTTGAGTTTGGCATGAACTCTGCATAAAGACTAGGCTTTGAGGCTCCTGGCATGCCCCGCCCCTTGCCCAAATCATCTTTCCCATGTACCTCGCCTGCCCCCTTGTGGCCACTGATGGAGACGCATCATTATGTCTCCAGGCTTCGTGTAATCTTGCAGCAGATTTCTCCGATATCTGCCTCCTGCTGCTGACTTGGGAGACAATATGTCCTGGCCCTCCCTTTCCCAAAAATCCATAAGCATCCTCACCAACTACCTCTCCCTGATTCTGCTTCTTTGTATCCATCCTGCCCTTCATAATTCCCCTTCCCAACCCCATGCCTGCTCCCCTCCCCACACACCTGGCCTCACAAACCAGTAATGAAACTATCCCCCCACCATCCCTTTCTCCCTAAATCCCGATGCCCAGTGTCCCAGACCCCTTGGGTCTCTGCAGAAGAAGAGGGAAGCCACTTACTAGGTGCGCAGCCGACGCGCAGGCAGTCTGGGGGGGCCATGGGGTGGGCAGAGGGGGAGGGAGAAAAAAAAGGCAAAACAAGGTTTTTTTTACATCCTTCACAGGGAGGGGTATCTGCAGGCGGGGGGGTTCCCTCGAGGGCCACTTTCTGGGGACCACGCGTGCCCAGGTGCCCTTACCCCTTCCTCAGTTGGACCCTTGTCCTTCCTGCCCCCAAGAGGGCTTTAACCCTCCCCAAAGTCAAGAGGCAGGGCAGTCGGGTGGTAGGAAGAGGGCTTGTGTGCCCCTTTTTGAGGGGCCCAGGCCTCTCATGTCTGAGGGAGACGGGCACCTCGGGAATCCCAGCCGTACAGGGGCTTGCCAGGGGATGAGGGCTTGGCCAACCCCACATCTACCCAATCCCTGGGACGGAGATGGGTAGGGCAGCCAGGGTCCCTGCATCCCCTGCTCTGGGATGACACCCTGCTTAGAGCTCAGGTGTGACAAGCCACTCCTCAAGCTCTAAGCTCAAAAGAGGGGTCTGCCCCAGGGCCCCCTTCCTAAGGCCATAGACCTCTCAAAGCCCCAGTGGCTGGCACCACCCCTACAGGAACCTTCCTTCCATCTACCCCCACCCTAGGGGCACCGAGCTTCCACTAGGGGTCAACATACTCCTCCACCCTGAAGAACAAGTGTTTTGTTAGTTTCCCTAAGGAGGAGTCAAGGCCTCAGAGAGGGACGCCAAGATCTGCAAAATATGACTTCTAGGCCCAGTGCAAGTCACTGGCGAGCAAGATCCTCAATCCTTCCCTGGGCCTGGCATTGCTGTTAATGTGACTTCTAGGCCCAATGCAAGTCACTGGCAAGCAAAGGTCCTCAATCCCGCCCCAGGCCTGGCTTTGCTGTTAATGTGACTTCTAGGCCCAGTGCAAGTCACTGGCAAGCAAGGTCCTCAATCCTACCCCGGGCCTGGCATTGCTGTCCCCAGTTTCAAGTCTGGAAGGGTCTCTTATGGTTAGAAAACCCAGATTTACACAAAGCTGTGGCGATATTTCGTTTGTAATCTAACAAATAAAGCGTGATGGAAAATCAGAGTGCAGAGCTAGTTACTAGTTAGCCATAGAGGCCAGGCAGTGGTGGCACACACCTTTAATCGCAGAACTCAGAAGGCAGATGAAGACAGATCTCTGTGAGTTCAAGGCCACCCTGGGCTGCACAAGCTTGATCCAGTCTCAAAGAGAAACAAAGCCAGGCGGTGATGGCTCACACCTTTAATCTCAGTACTTGGGAGTCAGTCACATGCTTTAATCCCAGCACTAGGAAAATGGAGACAGGAAGGGCCACAGAGAGGTGGCGGGAGTCAGGAGCTCAGCCCATTCAGTCTGAGGATTCATGGAGACAGGATTTTGCCCCCTTTGGTCTGAGGACTCAGTAGAGGTAAAAAAAAAAAANAAAATCTGTCTAGTGGCTGGCTCCTTCACCTCTCTGATCTTTCAGCATTTACCCCAATATCTGACTTTGGGTTTTTATTATTAAGATTAATTAGTATTTGTGCTGGAGTGATGGGACTGTCTGGGGCTATGAGTCAGGGGTCCTCACCTCAGTCCTATACAAACTCACTGTGTGACTTCAGGCAGATCTCTCGAAGCCTGGCCTTCTCTTCCTCAGTGCTGAGAAGCTGGGGCAGGCTGAGGGCGTGTCCCTAGCCTTCCAGGGGACAATCTCTAACCCTAGTAAAGAGTGATGCCCTAGTCTCCTGTGGGTTCTCCATGAACAAGTTCTGCCCAGGTGCCCGACAGCCAGGATGCAGCTGCATCCCTTGGGCCAGGGAAGGTTCCTGCAGTGGTGGTAAACAGCCCCTGTGGCTCTGCAGGTCATGAGTCCCTCAGGCAGTACAGCTGAGCTCCACACGCGTTGTCAACCACAGCAGAGTGGGAGGAGCAGCAGGGACCCTGAGCCACAGCCTGGGCACCAAGCCAGAAGGACAGATGCCAAAGGACAGACACAAGAGGAAGTGAGGGGTCACAGTGAGGGGAAGGAGGCTGAGTAAGGATGGAAAGAAAAGAGGAAGAACCAGGAACAGAGGGAGGGTCAGGATGGGGGAAGGGTGCCAGGCCCTGGTTTCAGGTCCCAGGGGCTCTCTCCAAGCCAGCAGAGTCTTCACCGATGAAGGGTCCAAAAAAGAAAAAAGGGGGCTGGAAGGGCAGGTCAGTCTCCTATAAAGGAACAGGGCCAAGCAAAATGCTTGACTTTCCCATCCCGAGGATATACCAGGAGTGTCAGAGTGTCCATCTGTCCAGAGAAGAGGCGACAATTCCAGCCTACCCTGCAGTGATTCCCCTCAAAAGCCCCCTTGAAGATGGGTATCCGGGGGCCAGGCCCCTCCCAAAAGAAATCAGGGAGAGTGGGCTGGAGAAAGCAGCTCTTCCATACACATTCCCCAAAATGCTGTTCAGAGAGTGATAACCAATAACCTGTTAGTCAGCCACCAGCGCCCCAGGAGCAGAGAATGGATGAGCACACTGATGCCAGACATAAAGATCAGGGTGACGGCATGAATATGATGGGATGGGATGGGATGGATGGGGAGAAAACAGCCCACCGAGAACGAAATGAATGGAAAGAACACAGTCCCCTGGCTTGGTCTAACTCACTTCTGGGGGTGGGAAGTGGGGTGATGACATCCAGCCCCCAGCTCCATGTAAGGAATTTCAAAAAACACCCAGCCATTCCTCTCAAGAGGCTTTGCACAGAGCGGTATCACTTGGCCCTGGTGTCTTCTCCACTCAGGCTCCCAGCCCCTGGGTGGGAAGGCGCGGGCTCTTCCATGGCCCCAGGAGTTAAAGGGCTCTGGGGTGTCATGTGTTTTCCTGCTGACTTAAAACATAAGCAAGGCTCAAGAGGACAAAACCAGTGAGAACTTAGGAGCAAGGGGAAATCTGAGAAGGCCAGGAGGGTGCTAGGGAAGAAGAGCCCAGTGGTCAGTGTCCATGTCAGAGGAAGGCCCCTTCTACAGGGGGCCTGGTCTGGTACCCCTGCTCTTTCTTCAGGACCACCTCTGAGTGTCTATGCCTGGCAGTCTGAACTGTGTGACCTCTGAACCTCTGGCCTCCCTCTCTACAGACACAGATCACAAATCAGAGACCAAACCTCTAGCTCCTTAGCAGCAAGCCCAGCCCAGAACTTTGGCCTTGCTGCTGTTGCCTGTCTGGGGCCCAGCAGGCCCTGGGTGGGTCACAGGATGGAAATAAGAAATTCAGAGCTAGTCTGTACTGGTGATGCTATGTAGAAGCAAGTCTTGCAGCTGGCTCCAACTTGGATTCCTCTCCCAGGCTGAAGTGCCACAATGGAGTAGATCTGGAGGCCAAACTGAGGTCACCCTCAGGTGTCCATCCCTTGGAAGCCGTCTACCTTGATTTTTGAGACAGTCTCTCACTGTGTTCTGGAGTTTACCAGCCAGGCTAGGCTAGCTAGCCAGTAAGCCCCAGTGATTTTCCTGTCTCTGCTTCCCCTTCCGGAATTACAAATGCATTGCTGGAGATTAAACTCGGGTCCTCACACTTGCAAGGCAAGCATTTTACCCACTGAGCTGATGTCTCTGGGCGCTTGGGGAAAGATTCTTAGCCCTGTTTTTAAAAGGAAAAGAGCAGGCTTGGAGAGGGGAATTAACTTACCCAGCAATGAAAGATTCCAGGGTTGGACCCTGGGTCTTCTGACCCCCATCCCAGAGCTCTCCAAAGATTCCAGGGTTGGACCCTGGTCTTCTGGCCCCCAGCCCAGAGCTCTCCATCTCAGCTCCAGCCTGGGCAGCTGGACAGACCGCTGCATCTCTAGTACCTACACACAGGCAACAAACATCTCGTTCCTTAGCAGCGAGTCTGGCTCAGAACGATGGCTTCGCTGCTGCTGCCTGTCTGGAGCCCAGCAGGCCCTGGGTGGTCATAGGATGGGGAATATGGAATTCGGGGCTGGACTGGGCTGGGGAGGCTATGTGCTGGCCCCATCTTGGGTCCCCCGCTCAGGCTAACGTGCCACACTGGAGTGTATTTGGTGCTTACACACCTCTGTGCCCTCAAGAGGAATCTGCAAACAGATGTGTCTGCACCAAGTATTTGGTCTCAGCTTTGTCTGCTAGAGATTAGCTCTCAGCAACCATGTTTCTGTAGATGGGGATAGGGCGCAGGCTGGTGGCTGTCATCAGTTTGGGACATTCAGACTAGATCTCTCTGGATCTTGGTCTGACTTCTGAGATTCATGAGACACAGAAAGGTAAACCTGTAGGAAAAAGGTTAAATCCCAAGGGTTAGGTCCCAAGGGCCCACCAAGACAAGATTTCCTGAACAAGGATGCCATCTCTCATCTATAGAAACTCCAGCTTCTTCCCAGAGAATCTGTCTTCTTTCTGAGGATGAAGGCCACAGGCTTCCCCTGCTTGGTCCCACCAAACAGAGCAAAGACAAGCACTTAGCCATGTGAGACCACATGCATGTAACCAGTCCAGGGAGACTGAAGGAGGCAGAATGAGACATGGGGCCCTGGACAGGACCTTCCCTTTAGGACAGCGCCAAGGGAATAGATCTACGGAGAGGGCTATTGTGTTTCTGGCCAGAGTTGCCATCTGCCATTCACTCGGTTACCTGTGACTGTAGGTCAGAACAGGGCTGTAGGTACTGCCTCAAACCAGTGTGAGACCCTGGTAACTCTCACAGCCTTCCAGCCTATCCTTGACCTGAGAGTCAAGGTGAGCAACGAGGGTGTCAACATAAGTATCTAATCAAGGCCTCCAAGGTCCACAATCTACCCCAGAGATGCTTCAGAGATCAAGGTTAGGATGAGAATCCAGGTAGGTGTCAAAGCTCTGATGTTCTAGAGAGCCCTCCCTTCTCCCCATTACCAGAACGCACGGTGCTCTGCTTAGACTTTGGGCCTTGAAGGCTTCTACAGGACAGTCCTTGGGTGTGGCACTTCCACCATATGCAGTGGACAGCTGTGCCAGCAGCCTGAACACCATAGGGCCTCTCTGCTCAGGGTGCCCTGCACTGCAGTCTGTGAGGCAGCCTCCTCGCTCTGGATCCTGACCTGGCATATGCTGGCCCTCATAAGAAGTCCCTTAGAAACCAGCCAGACGAGTAACTCTGCCTTCTCTCTCCTTCGTAACCACAAACACCAAGGCCTATGATAATCTAACAGATAACCTGAGCATGCTCTCTGTGCCCTGAGGAGCAACAGGGATGTGTAGACCCTGTTCTCAGCCATAGGCAACAGCAGAGACAGTGAGTAGTCTGGTGGAAAGAGCCAGCAAGCTGACAACACCCACCCAAAACTCTACACTTCCCATGGCCTGGGTTTGACACAGGTACCTCCCCAGACATTACACCTTTAATCTTAGCACTCAGGAGGCAAAGCAGGTGGATCTCTGTGAGTTCGAGGCTGGCCTGGTCTACAGTGCCTGCCTGGTGAGCTGGTGTCTTCCCAGAACACCAATTGGACTCCCATGGGACACGGCCATGAACATAAGCTGCGTGACAAGTGTGAGGTAGCATGGTCCTGTGTCCAGAGTGCACACAGGAACCTGCACACCGCATCCCAGGGACAGTATGATCTAAGCAGAGCAGCTAAGTGTGGCTGCACGCCAGGGCCAGCTGTTTGCTGTCCTCATATCTGCCTCTGGGCTGAGCTGAGCTCGGGATTGTACCTAGCAGGTGTCAACAAGTAATTCCGTAATGAAGAAGCCCATGAATGAGCAAGAATGAGTGTGTGCCATCTTGTGCGTGCAGGACAGATGCCACCAACACTCCATGGGAGTGACTTGAGGGGACAGTTATCACACTCAGACGCATTCTGACAGGTGTGTGTGGCTGTGTTCTGGGTCTAGACAGAGAGACACAGCCCTCAGAGGCTCAGATTCAGGTTGCTGCTACCTATTTGCAAACTGCCAGGGTCACCTCTGGCTGGTGCCACCACCAGCTTCTCCAGACAGAGGGGAGTGTAGGTCAGAGGCAGAATGGGAACAGGCCAGCAGAGGATTGGGGTGGTTACCGAGGTTGACGGTGAGCTTCGCCTGCCCCCCGTCCAGCTCGAGGCGCAGCGTGTCAGCTGACTCCCTGGAGGTGGTGGCCATCATGAGTCCATAGGCCCTCTGGGACATGAAACGCAGGGACACATCCTCTGCCTCCGTGTGCATGGCATTGGGCAGCATGATCTTCATGTACATGGAGCCATCATAGCTTAGGACAGTAGCCTCTGCCCCAGGAGTGGAGAACAGAGGCCAGAGAAACAGGGAAAAAAATGGAAAGGGAAGAGAGAGAGAAAAAGAGTCATTACCGGGAGAGCAGTCTGGGCTGGCTTGAGGGGTGCTCTGAAGAGGGGTGCAGCACGATGATGGAAAGTGGGGTCCTTGGGACTCAGGACATCGGAGACCAAGCCCAGCCTCACCTCTCTCACAAACCCGACCCAGAAAGCCGGTCCCGATGCAGTCAC
This sequence comes from Bramus lutescens, assembly GCA_001685075.1. Lineage (NCBI taxonomy): Eukaryota > Metazoa > Chordata > Mammalia > Rodentia > Cricetidae > Bramus > Bramus lutescens. The sequence goes on along the minus strand of LOEQ01001671.1, from coordinate 490,915 downwards.
AGACGAACCGGTTCCAGCCTTCTCGACAGACACCTCCATTTCGACAGGGGGCTGACGCACACTGCTTCAGCGTCTCCCGAGAGCAAAATGGAGCAACACCCGCAGCCCCCTGGGCCTCGGCCAGGCCCCGGAGATCTCGACTCCGTCCATCTATGAAGAGGTCTCGAACACAGCCCACATAGCCAGCCCGCAGAGCAGCTGTCCACACCTCAGGAGGCAGCGGCAGGTCCACCCGGCCACCCTCAGGGAGGCCGCCCAGGTACAGCTCACTCTCCAGGTCCAGGACCTCGCTCTCTCCCGTAGCCAAGAATGGCGTGCTTCGGCTGTTCACAGAGATGGAGCCTGGGGACCAACGGAGAGTGAGCCTCAGTGGGGAGGGAAGTCGAGTCAATTTTGCTACTGAGGCCCCCCCTCCATCCTGCACCCAACAGTGGGCTCAGGAGCATGACCCTTGTCCCTGGGGTCTAGCCTCACTTACCCTCTGCGCAAACTACCTAACTGTAGTCCTCAAGCCCAGGAACTTGAGAGCCAGTCTCAGACCCCACCCAGCCACAGTGGGCTGCAGACCTCTGTCCAGATCCTTCTCTCCACCTACAAGAGACCTCCAAACTATCCAGGTGGCACATACATCCAAAGTCCTCTGGCCTAAATGAGTCAGATCACTCACTGGATCAATTCCACCCCCAGCCTCTCAGACCAGAGATCCTGGAGGAGACTGTGATAATTGAATCTCCATGTGTGTGTGTAGGGGAGGGTTGTAGGATAGAGACTTGTTTATGTAGCCCTAGCTACCCTGGAGCTCCTTATATAGACCCGATTCCTATATATAGAATAGAACTTAGGAAATCTTTGTGCTTCCGCTTACAGAGGGCTGAACTTACAGATGTGTGTCACTATGTCCAGCAACTGTGTGTGGGGGGGGGGNCTGTGTGTGGGGGGGGGTATGTGTGTGGTGTGTGTGTATGGTATGTGTGTAGTGTGTGTGTCATATATGTGGTGTGTGTGTGGTGTGTGTGTGAGTATATGATGTGTGTGGTGTGTGTGTGTGAGTATATGATGTGTGTGTGGTGTGAGTGTGAATGTGTGTGGTGTGTGTGGTATGTGTGGTATGTACATGTATGTGTGTGGTATGTGTATGAATATATGGTGTGTGTGTATATGTGTGTGTGATATGATTACTGTGTAGCTCTGGCTGCTTATAACTTGCTCTGTAGACCAAGCTGGCCTTGAACTCACTGAGCTCCACCTACCTCTGTCTCCTGAACGCTAGGATTAAAGGCAAGTGCCATTATGCCTGAAAGCCCTATATTTTTTATCCCGTGTTTCCCTTTTCAAGGACAAACTCTTAAAAGAAGAAAGAAGGAAGGAGTCAGGGCAGCGGTGGCGCCAAGCATGGCAGTTCACACCTATGATCCCAGTACTCAGGAGGCAGAGGCAGGATGACTGCCATGTGTGAGGATGGCTACACAGTGCCATCCTGTGTAAAATAAAAGCAAAGCTCCTAGCAAGGTTTAGGAGTGGTAAGGAGCCACTGGGCCTCTTAGACATGAGTACGGTGGGCATCTTGAAAGGGAGGAGGATGAGGGAGGGGTCAGATATGAGCAGAGTGGAAGGAACTCGAGGAGCAGTCGAAGCCTTTGCAGACAACTCCTACTAGAAGCCAGTCCCTTCTTCAAAACTCTACTTATCTCCTGGGCTCCCTTGTAAAGTCTTTGCCCCCCGCCCCCCGTAGGGTTTCTCTGTGTAACAGCTCTAGCTGTCCTAGGACTCAGTCTGTAGACCAAGCTGGCCTCGAACTCACAGAGATCCACATGCCTCTGCCTCCCAAGTGCTGGGATTAAAGGTGTGCACTGTCATGCCTGGCTTCTTGTAAAGTCTTTTGTTTTAAGATTTATTTACTTTTATATTATGTATATGTGTGTGTCTGCATATGTGTAGGGATGTGAGCCGCCATGTGTGTGCCTGCATGTATGTAGGGACATGAGCCGCCATGTGCTAGGGACCTGGTCTTCTGCTAAAGCAAAACATGCCATTCACTGCTGAGTCGCCTCCCCAGCTCCAAGTCATTGCTGTTTAAGGAATTATTTTATTATTTATTATGCATGTGTACATGTATGCACCTGCCTACAGAGGCAGAAGAAGGCATGGGATCCCCTGGAGCTGGAGTTACAGGTGGTTGTGAGCCTTCTGGTGTGGTCTGGGAATGGAGCTCTCATCCTATGAAAGAGCAGCAGGTTGACTCTCTCCAGACCCTAAAGCTTGTGTGTGTGTGTGTGTGTGTGTTTTGAGGTGTGTGTGTTGCGATATGTGTGTATTGTAATCTGTGTGTTGTGATATATGTGTGTGTTATATGTGTGTTGTGATCTGTGTGTTGTGATATATGTGTGTTGTATGTACGTGTTGTGATGTATGTGTGTTGTATGTGTTGTGATGTACTGTGTTGTGATGGCTGTGTGTTGTGATGTATGTGTTGTGTGTGTGCGCTGTGATGTATGTGTATGTGTTGTGTGTGTGCTGTGATGTATGTGTGTATGTGTTGTGTGTGTGCTGTGATGTGTATGTGTGGAGGACAGAGAATGATATTCAGGAGTCAGTTCTCCCCTTCTACTGAGGAACCTGGGGAACAAACTCAGGCCACCAGACCTGACCAGTAAAAGCTTCTACCTTTTGAGCCCTAACAGGATCGCCCAGAATCCACAGAGCCTCCTGTGACCCATGCTTTGGCTACTAGAATCTCAGCAAGAACTGAATGTGAGGAGAAGAGGGCAGGAAAGAAAGGCTACGAAGAGAGGTGTTCAGCAGAGCAGACAGCTCTGGAGAGGAGACTGGCATGTGCTCTGGCCTCTGCTCCAGTCACTCCAAATACAAAACTCCAGCAACCTGACTCATTCATTGACAGAAGAACAGACAAACTGGATGTGAGCACGGCCCTGGGATGTTACTCAGACTTCAGAAGAAGGGAGTCTGACTCACACTACAATACTGGTGAACCCCAAAAGACACTGTACCCATTGAAACAGCCAGACATGAGAAGATACAAGTCGGATACGGTGGTACATCCCAGCACTCTGGAGGCTAAGGCAGCAGGATCTTGATTCAAAGTCAGCCTGGGCTAGATGCAAGCCCCTGGGTCAGAAGGAAGGAAGGTAGATAGACAAAAGAAGGTAGCTGGGGAGATGGCTCAGTGCTTAATGTGCTTGCTCCTCATGTATAAGGCCCAGAGTTCAAATCCCCAGAAGCCCACATAAATGCCAAGTGGGTGCAGTGGCCCACCTGTAATTTCAGCCTTGGAAGGCAGAGGCAAGGGATCCCTAGAGCAAACTGGCTGGACGTATCTGTGAGCTCAGGGTTTGACTGAGAGACCCTACCTCATTAAACAAGATGGATGATTCTTGACATCAGCCTTGGATCTCCACAGGCATGTCCACCCACATACATGTGCCCCAATACACATGAAAGCATAGACGTGAACACGTGAAAATCGAAGAAGAAGAGGAAAGAGAAATACCATGTGACTTTACTAATCTAAAGTCTCAGAGTCATCAGATTCCAACAGATAGATGGTGGCCAGAGGCAGGAGATGGTGGAGAAGAGCTTATGTTTAATAGAGATGATTTCAGCTTGGGAAGATAAAATCTGCACCTGGATGGTGGTGAGGGCTGAGCAGCAACATGAGTGGATTCAGTGTCCCAATCACAATTAATGATTAAGACTGTGATATGCAATTTACCAGTTTCAGAAACAAACTAAAAAGAACCAAAAGTAAAACAACCGTGGAACAGAGATGGATTAGCATATGAGGCACTTGCGAGGCAAGGTTGACAACCCAAGCTGGATCCCATGAACATACATAAAGATGTGGTTGCATGTGACCAAGGTCCCAGCACTTCTATGGCGCGATGAGGGATGGAGACAGTCACCCAGAAGCCAGCTCGCCTGGGGTATACTGGGAAGCAGCAGAAACAAGAGAGAACATTTCTCAACAAGGTGGAAGGCCAGAACCAGCTCCCCAAAATGTCCCCTGACCTCTGCACACATGCTGTGGCATAAGACACAATTAGAAAATATATAAAAACAGGAAAAGGGAGCCTGGGGTGTGGCTCAGCAGGAGCAGGCCCTGGGTTCAACGCCAACACTGGGCTATGGGGACGCAGAAAAACGGGGGACGGTCTAAGCTGTTTTTAGGCAGCTTCTCCAAGCTCCTGGATGGATGTCCAGCCCGAGGATGACTGCCCACCTGTGGGGACCACTAGAGGCTGTCAGTGAAGAACCACCGCCACTGTCATGAGGGCAGAGCCTGGGGCTGGTGTCCTTTCTCATGGCTTTCTCTGATGAGGGAAGAGGAATGGGGAGCCCAGCAGTCCCCTCCTCTCTGTGAGCAGATGTGGTCACTCCACCTGACTCTCAGGTCAGCAGTGGTGACAGACGCGGGAATGTGAAAATTTAGCTGACGTTGATAAGCCCTTAAATTAGATAATGTGTCAGGCCTCATTTGTCTCAATTCTCTTACTTAGGTTCAACAAGATGGAGGCAAGCACACCAGAATTAGCAGACAGCAAACAAGCGCCTGAACAGGAGAGGGAGGCTGAACAGGACGGATGAAGGAGAGGGCAGCTAGAACAACAGAAGTTTTGAAGCAGGGTCCACAGCCACACCACTTAGCATACATCCAGTGCCATTCAGCCCCAGAAGCTAAGCAGGGTCAGGCCTGGCTAGGTACAGCCCGGCCAGCTGTCCCCTTGATCTGGAACTCTCGTGGCCAGGCAGGTGTGGTGGCCTAGTCACTGCGTCTCTGAAGGCCAGAATGAGGTGAATGGTCTGTCAGCCACAGTTAGTTCTCAGAGAACCAAGCAGCTGCTGTGTTCTCAAGCTCTGCATTCATCCAACCCAACAAGGATGGAAATATTCAAGGGAAGGATTGTCTGAACGAAACACATACGGATACTGCTGTCCTTATTCACCAAACAACATAATAAAGACATCACAAAACTACTATGTAACTATTATATAGCATTTATATTTTCTCTCTCTCCCTCTCTTTCTCTCTCCAGCCAAGGCTAGCCCCAAATCCGTTATGCAGTTGAGGGTAACCTTGAACTCTTGATCTTCCTGCCTCTACCTTCCCAGTACTGGGATTATGGGCAAGCACCACCATGCCTGGTTAATGGGGCGCTGGGGATGGGACCCAGGCTTCACGAATGCAGGGCAAGCACTCCAGCAGCTGAGCCCCAGTGTCTACCTTCTATCAGGTATGTTGAGGACTTGAGAAAGTACATAAGTTACCCAGAAGGATGTATACAGGTGACATGCAATGCTATACCACCTTTTATACAGGGTTTGAGCATAGAGGATTCTGATGTCTTTGGAGGTCCTAGGAGCAGTCCTCTCAGACAGTGAGGGATAGCTGTTTCCTGATAAGCTAAAGAAATAAGGCTCCGGATAAAAAAGGAACCACGGCTGGAAAGCTACTTTCTTTGTTTTGTTTTGACTATGCAGCCCTGGCTAGTCTGGACCTCACTATATAGTTCAAACTGGCCTCGAACTTACGACAATCCTGCCTTTTTCTCCTGAATGCTGGCATTGCATGTGTGAGTCACAACTCCAGGCTTTGAGAGTTATTTCCTTCAAGACATGGGACATCTCTGTTAGGTGCTATGCTAGTGTTTTTAAATGTGCTCTTTCCCATCCACAACAACCCTTGGGTAATTGTTCCTTTAACAAATAAGGAAGAGTGACCTTGTACCTTCTGCCAACTCACAGTGGCAGAAGGTCCAAGGGCCTGGGAGAGGAGACTAGGAGCAGGAAATGAAAGCTTGAGAGGCTGGGCAGGTATAAAAGAGTGACCAAGGGAAGGGAGGGAGGGACCAGAGGCCTCCTGACCTTTGCGCCCATCCCTCTGGAAGTCCACGTGGCACCATTCGCCGTCATTGACCTTGCGGCTGGACGCCCGCAGCTTGATGCCCCCAGAGCCCATGTCCAGCAGAAGATAGAGGTAACCGTCCAACAGCTCCATGGCAAAGTAGTCAGCCCTCTGGGCAGAGCTGTGGC
>LOEQ01001671.1:460683-471313 GCA_001685075.1 Bramus lutescens | reverse complement strand
AGCTTTCTCATCAGTGAAACGGGAGTCATAACTCCCATCCACAGAATTGTCATAAGAACTCTGTAAGACCACGTGTGTTTGCACGCCTTTAATCCCACCCAGCACCTGGGAGGTGGATTTCTGAGAGTGAGAGGCCAGTCTGGACTACATAGCAAGTTCAATGCCAACCAAAGCTATATAATGAGACACTGTCAAACAGATGCTCGCACACACTCCAGATGAGAAGCAAAAGACAAATGAGGTCCTTGAACATGGAGAAATATTCCAGTGCAGTCTGACAGACACAGACAGCATGGCCCTGAACAGGGCAGGGCAAGCTACGCTACTCTTCTGAAGGCGATCAGAGCCTCTTTAAAGAAGATAAAGGGTATCTCAGCATTTTGCTTGTTGGTTTGAAACAGAGACTCCATACATAGCCCAGGCTAGTCTTCTGCCTCAGCCTCCAGATTTGGGGAATTACAGATGTGCCCCACCATACTCAGTGACAATGCTCATATGAAGAACTTGGATATGCTCATTTTGGACATGGGTCCTCATTTCCAAAATCTGATCAATTGGGTTAAAGAAGGAGACTAAAAGGCTGGGTATTTAACTCAGCGATAGAGTGTCCAACTAACATGCACAAGGCCCCAGGTTCTAGCCTCAAGGTGTGTCAAAAAAAAAAAAAAGGAAAAGCTTCTTGAAGAAAACCAGATGAACCAGGGAAAGAACTTAGAAAAACAATTAAATAGGACCAGTAGCTGCTGGCTTTAAACCCTCAATTTGCTTAAAACCTGGAATTAGAGGAAAATAACAGACACAAATGTTAATGCACACGCGGGATGCGATGAGAGGCCCAGAATACAAGCTCTCAGGAGCCCAACGCAGCAAAGACTGAGCGTGGAAAGACATCTTCTACATCCAGTCGGTCATCAGCAGTCCCTTCCCACTTTACCTAAGGGGAACTGGAGCTCAGGAGTTGTATAACTTGCTAACAGCTGTCTGACTCAAATCCCAGCTCTTAGACTCTTCCAGAAGAGAGTGAACAGGTGGGCTCCTTGGGAGAGTTGTGGGAAGGAAGAGACAAGCAAGGAAAGTCAATGTAGCAAGGCCCAGAACGTTGCAAATCTAGGATCTAAGACAGGTTGTGTGCTGGGAGAGGTGGAGGCAAGCGAACAGACTCCAACGGTCTGACGGTCTGGGGCTTCTGTCCTTGAGTGGGAGCTTTCCTTAGAGCACACAGGGGACTTCATCCATGGAGGACTGCACCCTCGAGCACTCAATACTTAGAGACAGAGATGCCATCCTTCAGGAATCCATCATCTTAGTGTGCGCAGCATCCAGTGCACTCTAAGAATCCCATCCCTGAGGACTCTATCCTAGGAGATGCCTTCTTTGAGGATTCCATCCTTGAGGACTCTATCCTTGAAGATTCCACTCCTCAGGACTCCATCCTTGAAGACTCCATCTTCGAGGACCCCATCCTATAGAATTCCATCCTACAGGGAGACCATTTTGAGGACTCCATCTTTGATGACTGCATCTTTGAAGGCTCCATCCTTGAGGGTCCTATCCAGGGCCATCATATCCTTACAGATATAGAATTCCTCTGTGGCCTTCAGGAATTCATCCTTGAAGAACTCCGTTCTTGGAGCCCAGAGGAGATTCTGAAAGTGTCTATACTGAGAAAAGGCATCATCTGAGCGAGCAAGAGAAACACCATGTGATATTTTACTAACCAGCTTCTCTTTCAAGCTTGGTGTTGGCTAAAGATAAATGGTTTTACATATTCTTATATGGCCGTGGGAAATACATAGGATGAAAGGTGAGTAAGTCTAGGATTAAAAGTAGACCTCAGGGAACCCTCAGTGGTAATCAATTGATCCTGCCAAGATCCCCGGAGGACTTAAGAGCTGAGTTCGAAAGGAGACAGGAAGAACATATTGTGTCAGTCAGGATCCCTCCGGACTCAACTGCTATGTTCCAAGACATGTTCTAGGGATAACCACCTACACCAGACGTGTTTAGAGCTGGCCTTTGACCCACCCCCATAGCTAACCAGTTAGTTTGGGGTAAGTTCCTTCCAGGAAGCCATCTCCCAGCCATTCCAGTCATACAGAGAATAATAGAGAGGCTGCAGCACTCTGGATACTGGCCATCTGCCCTGTCATTTCTGTCTCCTTTATCTCCCCGCACGGTGTTAAAGATGGAACCCATGGCCTTGATGCATGACAGATCAGCGTCTGTCACTGAGCAACACCCCCCCCATCCTGATGTCATTGCTTATATTATGTCCCTGGCCTACTTCCCACCTACAAAACTTGAGGGAGGTAGAACACTGGAAAAGCCACATCACCCTCTACCACCCTTGTGTTTATAGCAGGATTCTTCAAATCCTAGGACATCATCTAGACTCTCTACACACTTGGATGAACAGGGAATCTCCCCAGAGGCACCACTAGCATTTGAGGTCAGATAATTCCTTGTTGCGGGGCTGTATTACAAACTGTAATGATAGCTCAAATTCTGGTCTCTACCCACAAGATGCCAGTAGCACCCCATGAGTATGATGACCCAGAAAGCTTCCAGACATTGGCACAGCGTGAATTAAGAGACACTGTTGGAGCAACAAGAACAAAGAAGTCTCTCTCGAAATCTCAGAAAACATGCAGATAAAGGGTTTGGCAGGGCACGGGCCCTGCTCGAAAGCAACAACTCCAGAGCATGGCCTTGGAGCTAAGCCAAGAAGAATTCCCCAAATATAGTCCTGTACCTCACGCCCAGGGGTTCTAGAGTGAAAGAAATTCCCCAGGAGCTCTTTGTAAAGAGGGCTCTCCACCAAGGTCTTTAAGCGGACACTCTCTGTGACCCATTGCCCCTGCTTTTGGGTCAGCATTCCCTGTCTATAATCTGAGCCATTTCGTAGAATGATCCAGTAGAAGAGAATTTCCACCCGTCATCAGCTTACACCCATGATGCTACATTTTTGAGAAGAGACGAACACGGATTGCACTCTACACTTTGTGTGCTGAGGTCATGTGTCAGTCACTGCATCCTTAAGAGTGGCTCAGCATAACCACAGACCTCTCCTTCCTTTTTGGAAATTTCCCAATTCCCATCATTGCTTCTGTGGTCCACTGGGCATGTGGACTGCCTTATTCTGATAATTTTTTTTAATTAGTTCATTTATGTATTTCATCTACTTTTGCATGTGTGTAGTGTATGAGTGTCTGTGTATCTGTGTGTTCATATATGTGGACACATGTGTGGGCATGAGTGCATATGACACATGTGTGAAATCATGTGGAGACCTGAAGCTGCCACTGGATGTCACTGGGCAACTTCCTTAACCACTCTTCCTTTGTTAAATAGAGCCTCTCCCTTAGCCCAGAGCTTGCCCATTCTCGATAGTCTAGCTAGTCAGAGTGCCCTAGGGACTCCTCTGTCTATTTCCCAAGTGCTGGGATTTCAGGTGTCCACTGTGATTGCCCAGCTTTTCCAAGGGTTTTGGGGACCTGAACTCTGGTCCTCACACTTATGTGACTAGTATTTTTTTCCGCTGAGCCCTCTCCCCAGCCCCTGTTCTGTTTATTTGGAACAATTCCATCCTGTCCCAGGAGCTGCAAGGGCAGAGCGCACGTCCTTCTCCACTCTGTATCAGGTATGGCTCACTGTGGTCTTTTGGCCAAATGGCATGTGAAAATTTGTGAGCTTGCAGTGACTCACAAAAGACAGCAGCAGCAACAGCTCTAGTCTTAGGGACAGCAAGGAAGGGAGCAAAAGGAACCTAAGGCGGCTTCCCCCTTAAGGCAGATTTCCCCACAAAAGGTGTGCTACACTGGAAAGCATCATGGAGGCACTGCACACACCCGATTGCTCTGGGGGGGCTAACACGCCAGGCGGTGCTCTGACTGGGGAATGGCGTGACAGGACACAGGGTGGGGAATGCGCATGATGGAGAAGCAACTCCACAAACCTGTCACTCTACAGAGCACGGAGAGAGGGGCACTGAGAAAAGGCACATCCACATAGGACGGGAACAGGTGGCTGCAGGCTTCCAGAAAGAGCAGTACAATTAGTCAGGACATTGTTGAAGCAAGGGGAGAGGTGTTAGGGGAGGGACTCTCCATCAGATTATTCCCCTAGTGATGTCAAATGTGGAGCAGGTACGAGGGATAGATGGTCAGCAGGAATCCTGAGCACCACTGAGAGGCTTCCAGTGGAAGAAAGGAGTAGAGGAGATGAATAACAACAGAGGGTTAGCCACCACCGGAAACAGGAAGTCCAAAGAATTCACTAGCAAGAGACCAGCCATGAAACTCTGAGATGCAGCCTCCACAGCCAGGATTGCTTGGTGTTCTTGGTTCCATTTAGCCATGGAAAGATGAAGCTTCAACAGCTTGCTGCCCACTAGCTACAAGGCTGGGGACCCAAGAGAATGAAGAACTGGGGTCCCCAGAGTAAGTCAGCAGAGAAGCCATTGTGGGGAAGTGGAGACAGGAGTCCCCAGGGAACGTTCAGAAGCCTCACCTAGCAGTGAAGAGAGGTCAGTGTGGTTGGACATGGGGACTTCCTAGGGCTGGAAACTACCCACAAGGCTCCTGTCTAGCACAGTCTAGCCAGAGAGACACCTTATCATCAGAAGTCACTGTGGATGAACCCTGAGAGAGGTGAAGAGGAATGGCCACTCCTAAGAGGACGTATGTAGTGTCTGAAAGTACAGGGAATGATGCAGAGAAGGGTGTCATCCTACATGCAGGGGCTGACCCCCAAAACCTCCTTGAGGCCCCTCTACAGGCTGGCTCAGCCAGCAGCAGGTAAACACAGACATGATGGAAAACCTGGCTTTGTCACACAGGAAGAAAAGCAAATACCCCACAAGCAGCAGGGCCAGGTGCCCTCCCTGATTCTGACTCTCTCAGCCACTTGCTGCCTCCTTCTCAGCTATCCCTGTCTTGGGAAAGCTCCCTGCAGAGGAGACCATATTCTGTATCTCTGCTTTTCCTCAGTGTCCTGCTGCCCACCCTACAGGACCCCTTTCCCACCCCACAACACATTAGGCCCTCATCCAGGCTCCAGTTTCCTCCTCCCAAGTCCGCAGCACCTTCCTGCCCATCACCCGATCCCTGAGCACCACACCTTGAAACCCTAGCTGCTCCTACCAATATGAGCCCAGCCCTGCTCCTGGCCTCAGCCTTCTGCCCAGGAACAGCTCTAGAGCCTCCTTCTAGTTAAACTCCCTAGCTGATAAGGTCTCGGAAGCCTAGCGCACAGCTGAGGCCACACCTCAGGTTCACACAGCCCCAAACTGTTCTCCAAACCGCACCTCACTGCCCAGCCCTGCTTTCTCCCACCCCAACCCAAGGCATCGCTGTGTCGTCTACATATATGTCCTGCCCCAGATACAGCTGACCCCTGACCTTCTTCTTGCTCCCCCTACCTGGCGCAGGTTTCGGGTAACCCGGACGTCGTGCCAGGCGTTGTCGTTGAACTTGCCATTGACGGGTTCCACAAGGGCCTCAAAGGCACCCGAGCCTAAGTTGATGACCAGCCAGACAGCCCCGGACTTGAGGGACAGGTTGACGTAGTCGGCCGACTTGCCCGTGTGCAGCATCAGCCCGTTGCGCTGCAGGGTGCGGAAGGCCAGTGTGATCTCATCAGTGCTGCTCTGGATCGGGTTGTGTGACAGGTCGTAGCAGAAGAACTCATTGCCCTTGAAGGTTGCCACAAATTCCTCCTTGCCTGGACGCCATGGTTTGGGAAAACGGGAGAAGGCTGAGTGTGTGGGGTACACCAGAGGCTCCCCCTTCACCTCCAGCAACCCAAGCATGGGTCCTGGACACTGGAGTCCTGTGGTCCCAACTCTAAACTTAGGCCCTCTTCCCCTCCTACATCCTGACAACCCAGACCCTGCTGTCTTTGCTACCAAAAGTCAGCTTCCCCCAGGTTCATTTCCAAAGCAGGAGGCTGCTAAGTGGCTCTCACACTGACAGCTGACAATTAAGCTGCCACAGGGCCAGACAAAGCTACAGGCCTCACCGTCTCCACTCTAGCAATGCTCTCAACCCCTGCCACCCCGGAACAAAGGCACGTGGGGGAGACGCAAGAGACCGACCGCCTGTCTTCTCCCTGGGAGTGCCTCCTGAGCAGCCCACCTCTCCACTTGCCTCTTCTTTGGTAACAGCTATTCTCAGTACCCAGGGACAGGGGCAATTTCAGGACTGTCCCTAAGTGATGGGACCAGTAGGTCTGCCTAGCCCTGCACAGATGAGAAGACCGGGAAGCCATGGAGTAAAGAGGGACAGGGACACGACACATGGGAAGGCAATGCAAGTGACAGGGCTATTCACCAGGTGACAGGCCATTCTGCGGCATTCCCGTGGGTGTTCACCATGCCAGCCCTCCCTCCTCTCCCAGCTTCATCCTCCAACCTAAGAAACCTCACAATACCAGGTATATGACCCATAAATGCCAAGGGAGTGGCATGGGAGGGCCTGGCTCTCGTATGTGTATGCTCATGGATGTGCATTACCTGTGTGCATATGTGTGTGTGTTTATGTATCTGTACAAATAGACACAGCACCCAGTCTGTGTGTGCGTATAACACCCAGCTAATGTGTGTGTGTGTACATGGACACAGCACCCAGCCCAAGGTCCTTTCCCCTGCCCCTCTTCTTTAGGGGGAAGCCATGACTCCTGAAGAGCCATGGGGATTGCTGGCAGTCTGCAAGTGGGTGACAAGCAAAAGTACCGTGACTGGAAGCAGAGAGTTGGGGTCCAGCCCCTCAACTTCACACACCAGAGCACAAGCACGGGGCAGAGAACCCGACTCCAAATCAAAAGAGACAAGAAGCTCTGCACCCAGGCAACGACTTCTGTCTCTCTGTCAGCAAATACTGATCCTACTTCCTCCCTGGGTGGATAAGAGGCAAACAGGACTGTATCTTGAGGATCTTTAGGCAGAGGGTGAACTATCTGAGCTTCTCCTGAGATGTTTTCAAGGCCCAGGGAAGAGTAGGAACGATGTGATGGGCATGGAGGGCCACTACAAGACACCCACCTTCCCCTAGGGGCAGGGCTGAGCCGCAGTTCCACGTAGGAAAGTGAGGGTCTCTCATTGCAGATTCTACAAAACTCTTCTCCGGCATACACAGCCTGCCTCTCCCTCCAGGCAGGCTGCCCATACTCGGCCCCCACTGCATCCGGACGCCAAGGCACCAGCTGCTGCCCCAGTGCCTGGCATAGCCCTCACTGCAGCTGGCAAGGTCTTGTGTCCTGAGGCCACAGGACAACAAGCTGAGGGGGGTAGGGCATGGGCCACATAGGGACAATATGAATCCCTCCCTCTGTCTATTTAGGGGACCAGAAACAAAGGTGAGGCAGCCAGCAAAGACAAAGATGTATTTAATGGTGATGTGGGGAGCCCAGCATGGAAGGGGACAAAGATGGACCAGCAGTGGGTCAGAAGAGAAATGGAGACAGGACTGTGAGGGAAAGAGAGGTCACACAGAACCTTATTGATAAAGAACAGGAGGGAGCCCTGAGGGGACAGGTAAGGAGGAGGGCCAGCCAGCACGGAAAGGGGACCTCTAGGGAACTAAAGCCACAGCTTTCTGGGGCTTTATGGTTTCCATAGCAACCAGGCCTGCTGCTCAGACACTGACAGAGCCAGGGTGCTCAAGGACCAGAAAGGGAATGCATTTGACCTTGGTTTGGTTTTACCACCCAGACTGTTAGCCCCACCCAGAAGTCAGACCTCTCCTCCCACTCCTTCACCTTCACTGCGATCAAAGCAAATAAAATTGCAGAGATCCAGACAGCAGGAAGGGAATAGAAGGCAGCCACCTGAAAAAGTGATTAGGACCAAACAAAAGAAGTCAGAAAAAAAAAAAGAGAGAGGCAGGGCTGAGGCTGGAACATGGCTGCCAAGGCCAAGAGCAGAAATGAGGCCGTTCCTGGACTCCTCAGGTGGACCTAAGGGAGGAGGCAAAGCCATCTATGCTGCTAGGCTGAGCTGACTAGACCCCAGGCTTCCTGACCCAGAGATGGAAAGACATTGAGCTGTCCAAGGGAGCCTGAAGGCTTTTAAGGAGAGGGGTGAGAGGAAGGTGGGCAATCGCAGCAAGAAAACTGAAGAAGAGAGAGCAAGAGAGTGAGGGACACAGAGAGAACCTTGATGGAACAGGGGTGAGCCCTCAAGGACCCTGATGGGGTGGCACTTCAGGGACCAGAATGTATAGTGTAGCCCTGGTAGCTCCTGAGCACTAGCTGGACCCAGGATGCTGAAATCCTGTAGCGCCAGGGGGCGCTTTGCTCCACCAGCCATGCAAACCACAGCCAAGAACTACAACTCCCATCAGCACATGAGAAATTACAACCCTTAAGGGCTCCTAGTGTGGAAAGGGAGTCATTGCTAACACTTGTTTGCTTCTCCATCAAGGGAGTCTGTGGCCTCACAAACATTCCAACAAAGATGAATGTGGCCAGAACTGCCTGGGTTTCCAAGTGCCATGAAAGGGAGGGACACAGCTGCCCCCTTTGCAGACCCAGCTCTAAGTCTCCAGCCCCCTCTGACCCCTTCTGGCTCTGGGGAACCACGGCTGTGTGTTCTGCTCATTTGGCACTTACTGCCTAGTAACACATTGTACAGCTCCTTGGGGAGGAAATGTGATGTGAGAAAGAAGACCTGGGCACTGGCGCTGGCTCTGCCAACCAGCTCTGTGACCTTGGCCAAGTTACAGCGGCTCTAAGCGCAGCTTTCTCCTCTGGAGTCAGTCTACCTCCCAGGTTGCCGCAGGAATGAGGATGGACAGGTTAGGAAACAATTCAGCCCCAAATGACTCTGCCCCTGGATATGACTTTGTGAAGGTGCACGTGCTCACCCTTCCATGGATGAATAAGTAAATTAACTCCTCTGAACAAGGTCTGCGGTTTCTAGCCACTTACATGGACCATGGTTTATTGGAATTATTTGTTAGGCCATCAGAGACCCCTGGAAACAGTGACCATTCACTCATTTAAAGTAATTATGAGTCAGGTGTGCACACCTTTAATCCCAACACTCAGAAGGCAGAAGCTGATGTATTCTGTGAGTTCAAGACCAACCTGGTCTACATAGTGAGTTCCAGGTCAGCCAAAACTACAGTGAGACCCTATCAAAATTAACTAAATTAAATTAATGTGCTGAGCTCATGCCTATATATATGCCAAGAGCTGCGCAGAGCATGGAAAGAGACAATGCAAATCCTGTCCTCAAGTTCTGGAGTTCAGAACCACAAGGCCAGCAAACAGATAGAGTGACAGTTAGGATGTGGTACAACTGAATCCAAGGAGGTGTAGAAGTGTCCAGAAGTTCAGGGAGATTGCCAGCAAGGAGAGTATGGCTGCTTTTTCCAAGAACTGGGAACAAGGTTGGGATGCTACAAGCCCTGAAGAGCACTAGTTGGAGGATGGAGGTGACAGCGTAAGGTTCTAGCCTGACCGCGGAGCTTTGAGAGTTGTCAGAGCGGCCTGCACATTTCTCAGCAAAGGGTCCTGAAAGAAGCAGCCTCTGGCCAAAAAAGTAGGCTGGGATAACCATGCTCTAAGACACTAATCAGCCTGCCCATGCTGGCGTCTGGGGCTTTCACCGGTGCCTGTTTCCCCAGCTATAAAATGAAAGCGATGATGCCCGCCACTAAATTTCACCAAGGCTTACTGGGACAATCACAGATGTTGCCAGTTTCCCCCAGGCAAGATACCCAGCAGGCTTCTAGACTATGATGGTACTCTGCCACCTGTCACCCTGAAATAGCAACACTTTCTAGAGATGGGCCTCACCACTCACGGAAAAGGGCATCTGGGTTCTGGTAGGTCATCGGGTTGGCTGAACTTTGAGAAACAGATGGAGGTTGGGGTTCTTCACCACTGTGAAGTGGAATTCCACTACTGTGGAACGGTGCCCTGGGAATGGCGGTGGGGTGCAGGCCCGCTGCCGGCCTGGAGAAAAGGCACAGGGAGGTGCCATACACCTGTGAAGACTCCTCTCCTCCCAGAACACAGTTAGCCTATAGCAGGGCAAGGACTGGACTGTCTGGGGACCATGGGACCACTGACCTTTCGTCGGCTGGTGCACATCGCCGGCTCCTCCTCTCCCGGCCCCCCCCTCGGAGAACAGTAAGGACCCTACTGGAGAAGCAGAATTGGGGAGTCAGGCATAGGGACTTCGCAGCCAGTCCCATCCCAGTCTTGAGGTGATGGAAGGCTCTCTCCAGGACAAAGGTCTGCTTGAAGGCAGGTGAGGAGAGTTTCTCTGGGGACTCCCTGGCTTTCAAGATCTCTTGAGGAGCCATTTGACAATTCAAAGGTCACCAGCCCCACATACCCTATCAGGCCTCTGACCATCGATTTCTCGCCTTTGGCCAGGGTGAGGAGACTAAGTGGAGGGAAAGGGCAGTCCTGGGGACCAGGGTCCTGAGCATCTGTACCCAAACTTCCTCCTCACCCTGTGGGACCACTGTGACATCCTTAGGGCTCATGTTCCTCCTTCACTGGCCACCTCTGCTCACACCTTCTGCTGGGTTAGAGAATATTCTTATCAACCTGCTTTTGCCTGACATGGACACCTGTGTTCCAGAAGCCACCACAACTCAGGTACCCAAGCCCCCTGACC
>LOEQ01001671.1:228204-242414 GCA_001685075.1 Bramus lutescens | reverse complement strand
AGCACGGAGTAGCGGGAAGGGAAGGCGCTGGACTCACAATGTCCTACACAGGCCTGTGCTACATGGGAGCCCTGGCAGGTGCCATGGCGGTCACTTCGCACTGTTACATTGAAGGCTGGAAGGAGAGGAGAAAGCAGCCTGTGAAGACGGCTGGCTGGGGTCTATCTGCAGCTCTGGGATACCTCTGCTCTTGCCCCAATCCACTCTCCCTAGCAGAGTTACTCACGGTGCAAGTGGCAGCCTGGGATGGCTGCCTCCNTCCCGACAATGGCCTTCAATGACTGCCAGGACCAGGAGGCAGAAGAGCAGGACACGCGGTGTCATGGGCATCTGAAAAGGAGTGGGTGGGTGGGGGAGGTCTTTGAAGACGTGCCTCTCTGCCAACAGGCCGGGCTGCTGGGTCTTCTGACTGGTGAAGTGTGCCTGGGTGGTGCTGTCTGTCCTGCCTGTTTTTGGCGGGAATATGTGGGGTGTTTGCCACTCTGCCTGGGCCACTCCGAAAGGGTATGAGTGGCCATTTTGGGATGGGACTTTCTATTGTGCAGATTTTCCCTGGAATGTCCCACACCATCTGGGTACAAAACTCTTCCCTGCTCCATGTGACCCCCCAACCCTCCTGCTCTCCCCAGCTTCAGCAGCTCACCAGCTTCTGCAGAAACAGCAGACTCCCAGTGCCTCCTGCTGGTCTCCAAACTGGTACTGGTTCTCCAAGCTTTTATTTGCAATGTTTTAGAGCCCCGCCTTCCTAGAGATCAGCTTTCAGGCCCCTCCTAGCCTGAGGCCTCAGTGCAGTCCCACCTGGGGATCAGTCTGAGGTTTCTTCGGAGAGCAGCCTCTGTTGACATTTCCCTTTCGCAGAAGGCTGTCTAGGGTAGAGTACTAGAGGAGCTGAGGCAAGCTCAGAAGTGGCCCAGTGTGACATGTGGTGGTTCTCTTCCCACCAAGCTTGGGCAGGACTCTTCCCTGATCAGCCGTTCTCTGTCTAAAAACTACAACCCTCAGTTCTGTTGCCTTTTAGTGATCACAAAGTAATGGGAATAAAAAATAACCTTTTTTCCCCCTTAAAACACAATCTCATGCATTCCAGAAGCAACTTTGAACTTCTGATCCTTCTGCCTCTACCTCCCAAGTCCTGGAATAACAGGCATGAGCTACCACATCCAGTTTATGTTGTTCTGGGGTCAAATCCAGGGCTTTGTGGATGCTAGGGAGGCACTCCACAAGGGAGTTACATCCCCATCCCAAGAACAAGATTCTTTTGTTCAAGGGGTGTCCCACGAGTAGGGGCACCTAAGTTGTGCTTGGTGGCAGACTAAGGGTAGGTTCATGACAGTCTCCCAGTGTCTTGTGAATGCTTTTTCCTCATGTGGCCAGCTGCAGAATGAATTCTGAGCTAGAGTCTCCCTAGTCCCTGGAATAACAGGGAGCAGACTCCAATATCAGCAAATCGGTGGTGTACAGCTCTGGTTATAGTGGAGAGGCTACCTACTAAACAGCACATTCAGTTACCCTGCTATCTATCCATGGTTGTGAATGACACCTAGGAGAAGGATATAACACGCTGAGGGTTGTGGATGCAGTTCAGTGGCAGAGCACTTGCCTAGCAGCTTGAGGCTTTGGGTTCCATCCATTTTTAGCACCATAAAGAACATTAACAAGCCAGGTGGTGGTGGTAGCAGGCTCGGGAGGCAGTGGCGGGTGGATTTCTGAGTTCTAGGCCAGCCTACTCTACAGAGTGAGTGAGTTCTAGGACGGCAGAGCTACACAGAGAAAACTGTCTTGGACAAATGAAACAAAACAACCCAAATAAAAAACAAAACAAAACAAAAAAACCCAAACCACAATAAACAAAAAAGCAAAACAAAAGAAACCCAAAACAAAACACAGTAACCAAGGCCTCAGCAGAGTTGGAGGGCACACTGACCTCGTTCAGAATAGGGCAGTCCATAGCCTGCCAGAACTCAAGGGATACTCAGAGCTTCCAAATCCTACTTTTTATTTTCCAGATGAGAATAAAGAGCCACAGAGGTCCTTTGGTGAGCTGGTTCCAGTCAGTATGGGCACTCAGGTCTCCAGGCTTTGGAGCTGTGCCCTTCAAGAATAACTTTCAAATTATGTTTGGAATGGTAGGACAAAGGTGGTAAACAGAATTTGGGAGGAACTGGTGGTGTCCATGTTGCTTACCCTCCCATCCCTGCACCCTGCTGCCTTTTGGTGTCTTCCTCCCCAGATCCCAGGTCCTTGAATGCCAGGCCCCCCAGAGCACCCCACTTCTCCCTTTTCCCTGTCAAAGGTAGAGGCAGCCAAGCAAAGGGACTCAGAGGGACCTTAGCATTCTAGCCTTGGGCTTCCTTCCCATCAGGAACCCTCTGGCATGTGACAAACTGTTTAAAGACCTGAGGTGACAGGGCTCATTACCTACAAGTAATCCATTCTTATATCAGACTTCACTAAAAGTTAAAACACAGACTCGTTTGTTCAGAGCTAAAACGAGTTTTCCTAAATGTCCATCCATTATTCTTTTGGTTCTCTGAGGCCACGTAAGTCCATGATGCTTCTCTAAATAGCCCTTTGGTTGAAAAAAGGGTTTGGGCACCTTAGCCTTCTCCAGGAGCCCTAACTTGCACAGGCTTCCAGTTACACCGATGAACTAGTTTGTGTTCTTGTGAAGGAACCAGAGGGATAAACAGGTGGGGAGCATTTTACATTTAAGGCATTATCCTTTGGGGTCCAACCAAATGAAGAATTCCTTTTGAGGCAGTGGGACTCAAGCTAGCAAACCTTGTGTGACCCTGTTCCCTGACCCCTGGTAAAGAACTGTAAGAGCTGAGGTCAGGTGAGCATCCCATGTGGTTCACTAAGCAACAACCTGTGATCCGGGGAGAAGGTCTGTGAAGGCTTTTCTGGTCTTTCTCATGCTCTGCTTCACCAAGTCCAATCAATAAGCCATCATGAACAATTATTGTCATTAGAATCTTGCATATTTGAGACAAGACTTAAACCTTGGGGCAGTGGAATTCTTAGTGTTTTATTTTTTATTAAAATTACATTTTATTTTGCGTGAATGTGCAAGTCATGGTACATATATGGAGGTTGAACTCAGGTTATTAGCTTTGACTACAGTTGCTTTAACTGTAGTCAAAGCCACCATGCAGGACCTTAGTGTTGTTTTGTTTTTGTAATTGGGAGGGGGCGGAGTGCAAGTGCCTGCAGAAGCCAGAAGAGGCTGTCAGATCCTGATGGTTAAAGGTTCTTGTGGACCGCTTGATGTGAGTACTGAGAACCAAATTCAGGCCCTCTGCAATAGCAGTCTGCCCTCTTAACTAGTGTCTCTCCAGGCCCATCCTTAGCGTTTTAAATATGTAAAAAACAAAGGCAAACAACAGGATAAACTCATATGAGTTTACAAGAAAAGGATGGTGTGTGGTGGTGCAACTGGGAGCCCAGGACAAAAAGATGGAGCACCTGAAGCCAGCCTAGGCTATTTAACAAAATGCTTGTCTCAAAAATAAACAAAAGAAAAAAGGAAGAGAATGGAAGCAAAGGATGTTTGGTATAGCTCAGGTGGAGTCACTGCAAGAGAAAGTCCTCTTTCCAACCAACCACCACCACCGCGCTGTAGTGCCTGGCAGGTTCACTGACTGCTCTTCCTGAAGAAATACCGAAACGGGAAGAGAGTGCTGCAGGGAAGAAAGCAGAGGGGTCTGAGACTGAGGAGGTTGCGTCCCTTCTCCCTTGTTCCCATTAGTGCTTCATTAGCTGGGGCATTTTGCTCTGGGGAACCACAGAATGGAAATTCAAGTCTAAAACAGCATTTGAGAAGGTACCCAAATTAGATTATACCCGGTAGGGAGAAATAAAGAAAAAAGAATTGCAATAGGATGGTTGAACTCTAGATAGATAAAGATTGCTCAGTGTTCTCACCAAAAAGGATTCTGAACACACACCTAGATTCAGAGGGGAGAGTGGAAGCATTCTGGACTCAAATCATCTGAATGACCTAAGACAGACAGATGTTTCTGTTCAAGCAACATTTGTGAAACAGGCTTGTGAGGGCACCTCAGGGTGGAAAGAACTGTACACACATGAACAGAGAGCAGAGCAGCCCAAGCTCAAAATAAGCTTGGGCAACAAAATGAGACCCTGTCTCAAAAGGAAGAAACCTGGTGTGATAGTGCACATCTTTAATCTCAGCCCTCTGGAGGCAGAGGCACGAGGATCTCTTAGTTCAAGGACAGCATGGTCTACATAGTGAGTTGCATGCCAGTCAGGTTTACACAGTGAGACCTTGCCTCAAAAAAAAAAAAAAAGCACATTCTTTTGAATTAGGGCCCTTGTTTTCTATTTCATTTCCACCATCTATCTTTGCTACAACTGAGAAATCTCAGTAAAGTCTCTACTTCTCTAGTCTTTCCCTCCCCAAGACTCAATGAAGCAACTGGACCTAGAGACTGCTTTTCAGCTTAAAGGCAATAATAGTAATAATAATAATAAAAAACTGTTTTACCTTAAAAACCCAAAGAAGCCACTGGATCCTGGTTCTTTGGGTGGTAGTGGGTTGCTATGTTGCAGGGGAGGGACAACCAGCCCTGGCAAGCTATGCTCCAACTTAGAATCTGTAAGGGAAACAGGCAGACAGAGAAAAGAGATTGGCCCAGAGGCTCCGTGAACTGAGAGAACACAGGGCAGCCTCACACACCAAGATTTATTTAGAGCCAGGTGAAATGTTTGCTCTGACCTTTCCAATTTCATATCAGCTCAGTAAAATTCTGTTCTGTCCTTGTGTATTTTCAAAGTCAGGCTTGAGATATTTGCACATCTCAAGTCTCAGCCATCCACCAGAGCTGACATGTTTCCACAAGGAACCACAACTTGTTCACATGCTTATACCCTGCATCTGGCTAAATGCACCCCACTCCAAGTCCTTGTGCTGGGTAAAAGATAAGAAAGCTGGGAGGGGGCTGGAGAGATGGCTCACAGGTTAAGAATGCTGACTGTTCTTCCAGAGGTACTGAGTTCAATTCCCAGCAACCACATGGTGGCTCACAGCCATCTATAATGAGATCTGATGCCCTCTTCTGGCATGTAGGCAGACATGGAAACTAACACTGTATACATAAACAAATAAATAAATAAATCTTCTTTTTTTTTTTTTTTAAAGAAAGCTGGAAGGGCAGGCCTCATTGGGCATTCACAGGCCTGGCAGAGCACCTGTCTATACCTTCACTCTTCTTGTTTTATGCAGCCCAGGTCAGCTATGCAGTGAAGCACTGGAGTTCTAGAATGGCAGGGGTGCACCTTGCCTGGTTTTGTAAGGTGCTGGGGATTGTCCCCAGGGTTCTGTGCAAGTGAGGCAAGAATTTCACCAACTGAGCTCCAGCTCCAGTCTTTGCACCTTCAATCTTAATGCAGATGCCCCAGGGGAAGAGGAGAAAGTACTTCCCAGAAACAGTTCTTCAACCCCACAGAAGAGCAAACCACATCCCTTCCAACTTCCCTTTGAGCCCTCTCACTTAGTTAGGAAATGTTTTGGAATTTCTGGACCACTGAGTTCACTGTCAGAAGCAAGGGGAAGCTGGGCATGGTAGCTCATGCCTATGATCTCAGCAAACAGGAGGTTCAAGAGTTAGAGGCCAGCCTGGGCTTTACCACAAGAGCCTGTCTCAAAGAACAAAACCACCCACCAAACAAGAATCCACCTAAACCTACCCTGTTCCTGGATATCAGTGGCATCAAAAACTGGGGAATCCTGGTATTCTTGCTGGGTTTCTCCTTCCCTGTTCTGTTTAAAAAAGGGAAAAGAAGGCTTGAGGGTTCTGTGGTGTGGCAGTTATCATGTCTGCTTTACACGCAGTAGGTCCTGGGTTTGAGCTCCAGGGGCCAACAATAACAAGATCAACCTTTTTCATAAGTAGCCTGCATAAAAATAAAAACCTGAGACCTAAAAAAATGCCAAGGATAAAATATTAACTTCATCCTACAAGGTCTGTAATCGGGGGGCTACTAGCTTCTGATGGCCTGGCAGGTGCCTTCTGTAGAACTGCTATTGTTCATGCCAGCTTCCAACATAGTCCCTCTAAAATCATGTGCTGCAGGAGCTCAGAACAAGCCACCTGGGCTTGCCTCTCCATCCCTATTGCTGAGCAAATGTCATTTTGGAGACATGTACAGTTCATGGGGCAAGACTATACTACAAGCCAGTGTGATGAGGCCGCTCTACGAGTCTGTAGTGCTATGATTGCAAAATGGAATGTTGTTGTGAAGGAAGGTTCCGCAGGGGAAGTGACATTTGGATGGAACTCTGATGGATGGATGAGATTTTGTCATAATTGGGGTGAGGAGCTGGTCAGGAAGAGCAGGGCTTTCCGGGCAGAGACATGATGAAAAGGGCACAGTGCCATTACTGAGCAAATACAATCAGCATAGCTAGAGTCAGGCATGGTGGAAACAGGACAGCTGAACAGCCAGTATAATACAGTGCGATCTTATATCTCTCTGTGTGTCACTGCTTGGTAGAAATTCCTTCATCTGTTGAAGAGGATATCCTACAACCTGGTTCCAGGTCTGCATTTCCAGTAAACATTCTGAAGGTCATAAACACAGGCATACATTTTCTTGGGAATATCTGCCAGCTGGCTTGTCTTCCCCCAGCATAGCCTGTGCACCTGATTGCACAGCAGCACGTATGCTATTTAGGCGGTGCTTCTGGTGAAGAATTTGTACAGGGTGGCTGGAGAGGCAGAGTCACAATAAGTCCTGAGGAAGTCATCTCTGATCCCAATTCTAAGCATAACTTTCAAGTCAGAATGGAAGATCTCCCTGAGATGAGCTTCCTCATAAACACTTCAGATGGAGGTCTGCAGTGGGCAGGCCCAGGCTCATATTCCTATACAGGTGAGAAAGAGCTAAAGGGAGGAAGAAAACCATTCTTACCCCCTAGACAGAAAGGAAGGATTTAGAAGGCCTAGGTCTAGTTTCATGAAAGCATGAAAGAATAATTATGTTTTTTCCTCCTGAGACAGGGTTTCTTTGTAGCTTTGGAGCCTGTTCTGGAACTTGTTCTGAAGACTAGGCTGAACTAGAACTCATGGAGATCTGCCTGAGTACTGGGATTAAAGGCGTGCACCACCACCACCTGGCGAAAGGGTAATTCCTATAAATTTAAGAAAACTATGATTTTGGACTTAAAACTTGCTGCAGAGATGACCAAAGAGAGTAATATCCATGAGGGCTGGATATAAGGGATCAGAGGGCAACAGTCAATCCAGAAGTAAGGAGACTGCTCTTACAAGGGTAGCTTCCCTTGAAGGCACAAGCTGTAAGGGAGGAAGACAGCTGAGACTGTGGTACCACTGGAGACAGCCAGCGGGTGTCTCACCTTGAATGGCACTAACTGGTAAGAACCAGTTCTGCTTAGAAGTGGGGAACACACTGTGAGCAGTCTGGTCCACATCAGGGCCATTTATCTGTGCTCTTCTGTCTTTTAATCTTTTCGTAGTCTGGGTTTCTAGGTCTGGGACATGAAAGACCAAAAAGAAAAGGTCTTCTCTTCCTTATTCTTCTCCAAACATCTCTTATGAGACAAGTGTTGTATTCTTCTAAGTTCCCTGCAAACTTTTCAAATGTGTTCAGACATGTGCAACTCCCCCGCCCCCATGCTGTATGTGATCCTGTACCCAAATTTCCCACAAAGGGGTGGGGTGCCAAGCACTGAACCATGGGAGAAAATTCAATTTTTCAGCTCAAGTGGCTTGCACTGAGAGTCTCTGTGATTACCTTAATTTAGGAGAAATCCTCTCCCTGGGAACAGAGTCTGTGAAGGAGGCTGTCTTCGGGTGTTGAGTCAAAATCAATAAACATGCTCCTTTTGCTCAGCTTTTCTCTAAGCCCAGAATAAGGTTGAAAAGGTAATTATGTTGAGTAAGAAGCTGTGGGTTCTGTTCTTGCGGGAAATGATGTGTCAAACTAAGAATAGGAAGATACAGAGGATAGTGCGAGGGAAACACTCCTTACAGCAATTACCTTGCTGTGTAGAGCTTTGTTCTCCAGAGCTTCATGTACCCTCTTATTCTTTCTCATTTCTCTTTCTGCTGCTCCAAAGGCTGGGAGCACAGGAGACAGCTTTCTACCTAAAACCCTCAGTGGGCTGTGGGGTTGTGACACAAAACTGGAGCCCCATCTTCTAACCTTCTTCCCAGAGGGCACGGTCAAGTAACTGATAAACTCCTAGAATAAGCAGCCAGGTTTTACACGTGTGTTGGGTGTCCTAGCACACAACATGCTAGCAAAATGGTGGACTGGAAATAAAATTGCTTTGTTACCTTTTTAATAATTAATTTAATTTTTTTTTCGAGATGGGGTTTCTTTGTGGCTTTGGAGCCTGTCCTGGAACTAGCTCTTGTAGACCAGGTTGGCCTTGAAATCACAGAGATCCACCTGCCTCTGCCTCCCGATTGCTGGGATTAAAGGCATGCGCCACCACTGCCTGGCTTTAATTTTATTTTATGTGCACTGGTGTCAGATCTCCAGGAACTGGAGTTATAGACAGTTGTGAGCTGCCATGTGAGTACTGGGAATTCAACCTGGGTCCTCTGAAAGAGCAGCCAGTGCTCCTAATGCTGAGCCACTCTCCAGCTCCTTGCTTCATTTATTCACTCAAAAATATTTTAGGTAAATTCCTGTGATCCTGGTGGATGTAAGGCCTATCACTGTCTAGCCCATGCTGATCTGTCCAGTAACATTTCTCAGCACTGAGTTCTGGGTGCACTGGCCTGCAGGCATGAAAAGCATCACACTCTTTCCTCCTGGCCTAAGTTCTTCAAAGGCCTCAACCTGCTCAGGGAACTCTTTCCTCATGACTACTTTGTATCCACCAGGTACCCAGTGCTTCCTGTACACAGCACAGCTATCTTGACTGTCTGGTCTGACATTCCTGGCGGCTTTAGAAGCTGACAGCCCAAGTCCTTGGCACATGGGAGACACAGAACGGTGTCTTGAATGAATGCACATGGTAGATCCTTGCTCCTTAACTGATTGTGCTGTGAGCCTGGGAAGGTGAAGGGGTGACTAGTAGAGGAAAAAACCGTGAAGCTTTGAAGACAACTATTGGAAAGGAGCTTTATAATGAGGAGGTAGCCAGTATATGAACATTAAAATGAAGGAACAGACCCATAAATCAATAAAATCAAACCAAATAAAATCAATGGGACAGCCAAGAGTTAGTGGCGCACACCTTTAATCCCAGGACTCAGGAGGCAGAAGCAGGTGGATCTCTGTGAGTTCCAGGTCAGCCTGATCTACACAGCGAGTTCCAATATAGTCAAAGCTACAGAGAAACCTGGTCTCAAAACAACACAAACAAACAAAAAGATCACTGGGACAGCCTGTCACTGTTCTAGAGGCTTTGCTCCTTTTTTGTTTGCTTGGTTTTTGTTTGTTTGCTTGTTTTTTTTCTGTTTTTTGAGACAGACAGGGTTTCTCTGTGTAGCCCTGGCTATCCTGGTACTTGCTCTGTAGACCAGGTTTGCCTCGAACACATAGAGATCCACCTGCCTCTGCCTCCCAAGTGCTGGGATTAAAGGCATGTGCCACCACTGCCCAGGTGTTCTTACGTTTTAATTGATTTACTTTATTTTAAATTACGTGTATGTGTGTGAATATGTACATGTAAGTGAAGTATCCACAGAAGACAGAGGCCTCTGTTGGCAGGAAAGATCCCTCTGGAGCTGGAGGCAATTGTGAGATGCCTAACCTGAATGCTGGGAATTGAACTCATAACCTCTAAAGAGCTGTATATGATATTAACCACTAACCCAACTCTCTAGCCTTTTTAATTACTTTATGGGGAGGGGGGTAGGAGCAGAGTCTATATAGCCCTGGCTGGCCTTGAACTCAGTGATCTGTGTGCCTCTGCCTCACTAGTGCTAGAATTAAAGGCATGAGCACTCATGCCCTGGCCTAACATTTACAGTGTCTCTATATGTAGATCTATGGGTGAGAGGTGCCTGAAGGAGTGCTCGTGTCCTGGCGTGCACACAGAAGTCAGAGCACCCTGTATGAGTCAGTCCCTCCTTCCACCATGCGGTTCTCAGGAGAGAAGCGAACTCATTAGACTTGGCGGCAGGTGATTTTGCCAAATGAGCCATCTCACTGGCTATTTATTTTTGGTTTTTAATTAAAAAATTTGGGGCTAGAGAGATGGCTCAGTTGTCAAGAGCTTTGCCTGCTCTTCCAAAGGTCCTGAGTTCAATTCCCAGCAACCACATGGTGGCTCACAACCATCTGTAATGAGATTTGATGGTATACATAATAAATAAATAAATCTTTAAAATTATTTACGTGTGTGTGTGCGTGTGCATGCGTGCACATGTGTGAAGGTATCCACAGAAGCCAGAAAAGGGTGTTGGATCTCCTGGAGCTGGAGTTACGGGCAGTTGTGAGTTGCCCAATATGGATACTGGAAACTGAACTTAGGTCTTCTGCAAGAGCTGCAAATGCTCCTAAGGGCTGAGCCATCTCCCTCTCTTGGTTTATTTCTTTAAAGACTACGTCTGGCCTGGAACTCTCTGTGTAGAACAGGAGGACTGTGAACTCAAGAGAATTCAGAACCTGTCAGACTCCTAAGTGCCAAGATTAAAGGCATGTGCCACCATGTCTAGCATCCTCCATTTTTTTCTACAAAATAATTAAAAATTTATTCTTTCACAACTCCATAAATGTAAAATAAATAATATATTTAGATCATCTTTACTCCCTACTCTATTCTCTTACCCTCCTTCCCCTTGGTCTGTAGCCTTTCTTCCCAGCACATCCCCTTCCTCCTGCCATGTTTTTCTTTCCCTAGAATCTGCAACTTAATTAGGGTTGCTTGCATGTATATAGGTGTAGGATTATTTACTGGATCATGGGCAAGAGTAGCTACACTCCTGCATAAAACAATTTCCCTGTCCTCTAGCAGCTCATGAACTGCCGGCATCTTAGTTAGGAGCTGAGCATCATGTGCCCTTCCCAGTCCATGAAGGAATGATGACTGGCTAGGTCTGGTCCAGGTTTGATTTGGAATCCACTGCTGCTGAGAGACTGTGAATGAGTGACTAGTCAGGCCTGGACGACATCACTTCACAGCACCCTCTAGCTTCTACAGCTTCCCTGTCTTATTTCTTTTTAGACAGTGTCGCACTCCACAGACCTGTCTCACCTAAAATTTATAGTGGAGTCAGGCTGGCCTCAAACTTGCAGCCTTCTCACTGTCTTGGCCCGAGCACTGGACTTAAGGTGTGTGCTACTACTCCTTACCAACTTCTAGTGCCCATCTCATCTGCTAGAACTAGACACACCAGACTCAGACTCCAGTGTAGACTAACGCAAAAGTTTTCTACAGTGAGGATTCTATATTGGATTTCACACTCATTCAATACAGACCTATTTTAAATTATAGAACACAAGCAGTTTTAACTTGAGAAGACAATGTGAAAAGATCCATGGGTGTGTGCATTATACAACCATTTTAGGGATAGACTGTGACAAGGACAGAATAGTTGGATGTCATTAAATCCAAGAATGAATTTAGTCAGTTCAATCTGTAGCAAGGACCAGGCTGAGCATGTAATAGGAATCCCGGCCTCTAACAAAGGATCCATCATGAACCTCACAGCCTCCAACTTGATGCTTACCCTCTTGGTTTCCTTCAGGGGCTTCTGATTACTGAAGGCTTCGCTAGGAGTCTCTATCTTGGCCCTGAAGTGGGGGAGGAAAGCCCAGGAAATGTCATTGGTTATGGCAACATTACCACATTCAAGCAAATGTAGTCCAAATGAATATTTCAGCAAGTTGGCTATTTTTATACTACTGGCTGGCAGGAAAAATTGTGTGGCAAAAATTTCTTTGGTTGCTTTAATTCACTATAGAATTCCAATTGGAGACATTCAAGGACATGTTTGAGAAACAAAAAATGTGACTGACAGAGGTATCAGACTATGAAATATTCAGTTGTGCATCAAAACTCAGGGGAGACTTGGGGCCTCATCGCTGTGGGAAAATTTGTTAAATAAAATCAAACCAAGTCTTACGCCTCAGATATGCTCACATTCCACATGGCTTGTCACTGACACATCACCTGGCCTGAACCCACAGGGTCAGCCCCTTCCTAGTCTATCTTCACTACGTCTAAGGGCCTTAGGCCCTAGGAGACCTTGGCACAAAAGCACCCTTGGGCTGGGGAGCAAACCATGTCATGGACTATGCCAGGTAGCTTCTCTCTGGGATTCCAAGGACTAAATTGTCTTATTGACTAATTCTTCCTTTGACAGAGGATCAAAAGTACACAAATAGCCTCTACAACAGCACCTTCCGCGTGCTGGGATATGCTCAGCATTCCCCCTAACAACTCAAGCACACTACATTTTCTTTTAAGACAAGATCTCACTAGCATCCTTGGCTGGCCTCTTGTAGTGAGTGACTCTACTGCTTCTGCTTTCTGAAGGCTGTGTTTACAACTGTGCACCACCACACGCACAGTATATTGCATACATTTTACATTTTACCCAGTTGCTCATAGGATAAAACAGAATTCTATTTTATTTGTTCTAATTCTTTCAAAGTTTTTTGTATGTGCATGTTTATGTATTAACAGGGGTGTTAATACATACACATGTACACTGGTGTGGAGGGCGAAAGACAACCTCCAGTCAGTGCTCTTTCCCAAGTGTTGTTCGCTTTTTGTTTGAGACAGGGTCTTTCATTGGCCTAGAGCTTGCCCAGTAGGCTAGGTTGACCAGTCAGTGAGCCATAAGTCCACTTGCCTGCATCCTGCCAGCACCTCAATTATAAACCTGTGCCACCATGCCTAGCAGCCCCCTTGGGCTCTGCGGATTACATTCAGGTCCTCAAACTTGCATGGTAAATATTTTAGCCACCACACTATCTCTTCAGCCTCCTGTTTTTTATATAATAGTCTAAGACTTCCTAAGTTTTGTGCCTTCCACAACATAATGCCATTATTTATTCATTGACTATGTTGAGTTTAGATTTATAGAGCTATGTTTCCTCTTAGCCTTTGTTTGTGTTTTCTTCTTGTTGTCTTTTTTTCATTTTTTTTTTGAGATAGGGTTTCTGTGTGTAACAGCTCTGTCTATCCTAGAACTCAATTTGTAGACCAGACTGGCTTTGAACTCACAGAGATCCACCTGCCTCTACCTCCTGAGTGCTGGAGTTAAAAGGGGGGGGGTGTGCCACCACTGCCTGGCCTGTTTTGATGCCAAGACCTCACACTTGATAAGCGAGCACTCTTCCAAGCTAAGGTCCAGTTCAGCCTCCATCTTGATAAACAGAACGATCTTACTTTGATGAGAGACTGTTCAAATTAAATAGAAAATATAAACTTATTTCCTTTCATCAGTTTGCCCCTAGGATGGACTGAAGAACCCTGCAAATCAAGCAACTGTCCAAGGACAAAATCAACAAATAGTAATAGGTGGCAAAGCCTCTCTATACCACTGACCTGTGTGGTCTTGGCCTGCTAGGGGAGTTGGGCTCCTCCACAAGTTTTCGTTTCCGCATTGTGGTTTCTTCTGCTTTCTTCCCAGCTAGGACCTTCAGGAAGGAAACCAGACTCCTGTGAACCCACATTTTCTAGAGTGGCTCACGGTTTAGGAAGCCCCAACACAGAGGACTGCCAACCAAAGGCAATTTGTAATACCTCCACTTCAGCAAGACATTCTGCCAGAGATATAGTCTCTGAAATCTAGATGAAGGGAGACATGGTCTCATATTTACAGTTGGGCTGAGACCTGAGCAGCAAGTGAGGGGCAAAGGCAGAAGAGACAAGAGCAGCACTTTTGAGGCAAGAAAGGCAATTTTCATTTTATATAGAAATTCAGTATTGCTGGGCATGGTGGTGCACAACCTTAATCCCAGCACTCAGGAGCATGTGGATCCCTGAGTCTACAGAGCAAGTTCCAGGACAGTCTGGACTGCTACACAGAGAAACTCTATCTCAAACAAACAAACAAACTAGCTGGGCGACGCCTTTAATACCAGCACTTGGGAGGCAGAGGCAGGAGGATCTCTGAGTCTGAGGCAAGCCTGGTCTACAAGAGCTAGTTCCAGGATAGGCTCCAAAGCTAGAGAGAAACCCTGTCTTAAAAAACCAAAAATAAAAAGAAAGAAAGAAAGAAGGAAGGAAGGAAGGAAGGAAGAAAGAAAGAAAGAAA
>LOEQ01001671.1:211469-228199 GCA_001685075.1 Bramus lutescens | reverse complement strand
AGAAAGAAAGAAAGAAAGAAAGAAAGAAAGAAAGAAAGAAAGAAAGAACAAACTTACCAACTCAAGAGGACTATCATCTGTTGGTTTTCCTACAATGGGAAATTTGAACATCATAATGGATCAAGACTGTCTTACCTGGGTTTCTGAACTTTATTTCTGGGAAATGGATTGAGATAAAACTTCTGCTTGAGCCCTTTCCTCTTCTGCCTGGAACCATTTTTCCCTACATACTGTCTTGAGATTCTGTCCTACCCTTCGGAACAACTGCCACCTTTAAGCTGGAGTTGGTTTACGCCATACTTCATAGTATGCTCTTCAAAAGAGGACCTGTTTTACTTCCTGACAAACTGGGTATCTTAGATGGTTGTTCTCCATCTAATTCCTTTGACGCAGTATCTCTCACTGAATCAGAAACTCAGCATTTCTGATAGGCTGGCCTGCCAGTGAGCTCCCAGGATCTGCCTGTTCCTATCAACCCTGCCAATGTCAGGGTTACAGGTAAGTGTGGCCGCGGGCAATAGGGATTCAAATTGAGGCTCTTGTGCTTGCATAACAAACATTATTACCCACTGAACCATCTCTTCAGCCTTCTTTTGTACTTTTAAAATTAAACTAGCAGGTATTTATTTGCTTTTTAGTAAAATAACCATATCTCTTGGAGATTAATAACTGGGAAATAGTGTTAAGATATCAGGGGCCTGGCATGGCTTTTAATCATTGTACTCAGGAGGCAGAAGAAGCAGGTGGGTCATTGGAAGTTCTAGGCCAGCCTAGTCTATATATATAGTGAGCTTCAGGGCAGCCAGGGCTACATAGTGAGACCCTGTATCAGAAACAAAAACAAAGTGTTTGCACAGGTTTCTTTCACTGAGTTATTACTCTCCAGCCAGACTATGTATTCCCATTCACCAATACTTAATACATACAACCCCTGAAATTAGTGTCTCTTCACCATTTAATGAAAGAGACACAGGGAGATTAAATAACTTATCATAGTGCCTAAGCCAGGGTATTGAGCCAAGTTTGGAGGAAATGCTCCAGAGCTGTGTCCTGTCAGTTAGAGCCGGGTGGGTCAGACAGCTACATGGCACTCAGCTCATCCTCCTGTCTATTCCCTCTTCTAGCACCCATTTTCATCACTACTCACCTGTAGGCATATTTCCAGTAAACCATTTCATCTCGACATACAGAGTAAAAACAAATGGGTAGGGAGTCAACATGATTTCTCCGTGTTTAAACTTCAGGTGGGAAACTCTCTCCCACTTGCTTTTATCTGAGGATGGTGCTAAGGAGACGAAAGGAGGACAGCATGTGTTCCTGGTAACTATTTGAAAGCTTAGGCTCTAGCTCTCCTTTCTCTGACCTACCCTTCAAACTGCCTTTGGTCTCACTGCTTCCACTGAAATCTATGCTGTGACTTGTAGCTCATTTGCAGCTGGGAAAAGCCAGATGTGATGTTGCATGCCTCCATCACAATACTCAGGAGCTCGAGGCAGGAGGATTACGTGAATTCCATGCTACCCTTGACAATATACTTAGTAGGCCAGTCATGGCAACCTAGTAAGACCAGCCATGGTTAACTATCTCAAAAACCCAAATGTCAGGCATGGTGTTTTACATAGTGATTTCAAAGCCAGCCTGCGTTCCATGAGATAGGGCCTATCTTAAACACAAACCTACTTTTCTGGGGAAAAATAAGACACCAGGAAAGAAAGGATATAGGGAAATACAGTGAAGTGTTCTGTAACAAAGGGCTGCAGGCTGTCCATGTTTGCCAAGACTGCACGGATAGAATCCTGAAAAAGATACTTAAAGTTATTTTAATACTGTTGAAGCTCAGCTAATCTTTCCATTTATATCTTCCATTTTTTTTAAAACATATGATGTTTGCTGTTGCTTGTTTATTTATTTATTTTTTTGAGGCAGGGTCTCACTGCGTAGCACTCACTGGCCTGCAACTCACTATGTAGACAAGGCTAGCCCTGAACTCACAGAGATCTACCACTATAGAGATCAGCCACTATACCCAGATTTATATTATTTTTTTAATTAAAAAATGTTAAGAGATTGATTGTGGGATCAAAACAAAGAAACAAACAAAAATTGTTTAGAGAGATAGGGCTAGACAAATGGCTCAGTGGTAAGAGCATTCGCTATTCTTCCACAGGACCCAGTTTCAGTTCTCAGCACCTACGTGGTGGCTCACAACCATGTTTTTACTCCAGTTCCAGGGGCTTCACCACCTCTTCTGGCCTCCATGGATACCAGGTACTCATAGTGCACAGATACACATGCAGGCAAAACACTTTTTATGGGTGCTGAGGATCTGAACTCAGGTCCGCATGCTTTTGTGGTAGGTACTTTTCCAGCCTCTAGAGCTGATATTTTGAATCACTAGGCTACACTAATTCTCAATTAATTTTTCTAAAGGAATAAAAGAGAATGATAACATTGTCCCTAAAACTAATAAGAAATGAGGTTATTTCTGGGCTTCATGACAAGTACCAATCTAGCAAGGGCTATTATCAAATAAGACCCTGTCTCAAAAATCAAGAAAAGGGGCTGGAGAAATGATTCAGGGGGTTAGGGTTCTGACTGTTCTTCCAGAGGAACAGAGTTCCATTCCCATCACCCATATGGTGGCTCACAACCATCTGTAATTCTAGTTCCAAGGGATTCAGTGCCCTTTTTTGGCCCTTTTGGACACATGACATACACACATGGTACACAGATATACATGCAGGCAAAGTATCCATAGTCATAAAATAATGATAAACAAAAATTGAAAATAGAGTTGGGGATGCAACTTAGATGGTAGAGTCATTTAATATGCATGAAGTTCTAAATTCAACCTCTAGCACTGTATAAACCAGGTTTGGAGATGTAAAACATAATCCCAGGCAGGAGGATCAGAAGTTCAAGGACATACTCAGATACATAGGCCAGCCTGGGATTTCTGAGATCTTGCTGAAAAAATGAAACACACGTGCACTCACCCACAAATGCATGCAAAGGACCAACAGTAGAGGCTCATGCAATCCCAGTACTTAGGATGAAAAAGAAGAAGGATCTCTGAAAGTTCAAAGCCAGTTTGGTCTACACACATTCTAGGCCAGGCAGTAATATATAGTGAGATCATGTGTATAAAGTAAAACAAAAACAAAAAAAGCAGCTTTTGAGCCATAATATGCACATAAATGTATGCAAATGTTTTCTAGCCTGGATATGTGGCAGGCATTGAACACACGTATTTGAAATCCATACTGTATGGGGCTAGAGAGATGGCTCAGAGGGTAAGGGCACTAGCTACTCTTCCAGAGGTCCCAAGTTCGATTCCCAGCAACCACATGGTGGCTCACAACCATCTGTAATGTAATGAGACTGGTGCCTTCCTTGCCAGCAGTACATTGTATGCTTAATAAATAAATCTTAAAAAAAGAAAAGAAATCCATACCGTAATCTTGGAAACAAGTTAACTTTATTTGACAGGTGAAGGGACAGACTGGGATACAGGACTGGGCCCTAGAACTACAACTGGGCCCAATGCTTTCACCAGTTTAGTTTACAAAGCTGTATCCCTGCTCAGTCTTCTTTCTGGAAATCTCTAACAAGCAGAGTTGTGCAGAAAAGGAATGAACATGAACTTGGAACAAAGCAATGGCAAATGTTTCCAATTTAAATGAAGACACAGCCACTTGTCAGTGTATTTACTGCCCAGTTTCCTGAACGTCAAACACCAGGCGGTGGTTGGGATCGTGGCATTCCCAGAGCTCTGGAAGGCAGCAGTCCTCCGGAAGGTCCTCTGTGCCAACTGCCACAACAGAGCTGCCCTGTCTGGGAACCCTCATGGAAACAAACAATAACCAGTCTCAAAGGCGCTCATACTTTAGTGAGAACTGAAAATAGATACGGCTTTAAAATTTCCTGCAAAAAGTGGCTTCTTTGCATGAAGACACCAGTTTACCAGGTGGAGTTTGAGACTCAGTATGAGGGAATAATAGAACCCTAGATATGGATTCATCCTTGGCTTGAGGAGTAAATACTTTCTTCAGAAGTTGTCTGATTTTTTTTTTCCTACCTCCAGCTCCTGGATGATGACTTCCTTGTCTTCTATTTCTTCTTCTCTAGAAGGTAAACAGACAGGTACCATAAGACAGCAACCCCTGTTCAGCATCTGCTTTGTGGCGTTAAAGACACCAGATACATTACAGTCTGGTTGACCCATTGCTTGCCTTACATTGGGGTGTGGTTTGAGCATTAGTTAACCCTCCCCCGAGTCTTCCCTGTTAAATTTCCAAGACCTTATATTTCTGTTGTGATGATTAATAATTTTTTAGAGCATATTTTTAAAAGTCTACTAAATTGGAGGGGCTCAGAGCACTGAACTTGGGCTTTGCAGTATATCCAGTGCAAATATCCTACCACTGAGCCACACTTTAAGCCCACTATTTAAATTTATTCAAACTGCCAAGCACTGTGGCAAATGTCTGTAATCCCAGTACCGGAGAGGTGGAGGTAGATGGATCAGGAATTCAATACTAGACTCAGCTACACAGTAAGTGAAGCTGGTCTGAGCTGCAAAAAACCCTGTCTCAAAAACAAAATAGTTTTAACTGATAAATAGAAATATAAAATTTTATGAGATTTCAGGAGATATTTCTTTGTCTTTCCCTAAGACAGGGTCTCATTGTAGCTCTGGCTATCCATGAACTCACTCTGTAGACTAGGCTGGCCTCAAACTCAAAGAGATCTGCCTGTTTCTGCCTCCCAAATGCTGGGATTTAAGAAGTATACCATTGCACTAGGCTTCTTCATTGTATCTTAAATTTCTTTAACTTACATTTTTTCCCTAGTTTTTATTCTACATGTATGGGTGTTTTGCCTTCATGTATTCTATGAATCACATGTGAGAAGTGACCACATATGGGAAGATTAGATTTCCTTAGGTTTGAATTACAGTTGATTGTGGGTGCTGGTAATTGAATCCTGGTCCTGTGGAAGAGCAGCCAATGCTCTTACCCACTGAACCATTTCTCTAGTCTCCCATTACTATTTTAAAGTATGTGTGATGGCTATTCTTGTTTGTTAGCTTGACTACATCTGAAATTAATCAAAGCCCAAGTGGGTAGGTACATCTATGAGGAATTTTTCTTAAGTCATTTCAAGTAGGAAGACCCACTTTTAATCCAGATCTTTAGAGGTGGGAAGATACACTTTCATTTGGGCCACACTTCCATTGTCAGCCTATATAAAGGACATGGAAGAAGGAAGCTTGTTCTCTTTGCCTGCTTACTCTCGTTTTTGCTGTCAAGTTCATTCCTTTACTGGCATTCCATTGGTAGACAGCCATTGTTGGGCTAGCTGGACCACATCCTGTAAGCCATTCTAACAAATCCTCTTCATTCATATATATATAAATGTGTGTGTCTGTCTGTATGTGTGTGTGTGCGCGTGCGCGCAGATTCATTCCCTAAACTCTGTTCCTCTAGAGAACACTGATTCAGTACACAGCAAAACAAAAAGCACTAGCCAGGCAGTGGCGGTGCACACCTTTAATCCCAGCACCTGGGGGGTAGAGGAAGGCAGATCTCTGTGAGTTTGAAGCCAGCCTGGTCTATAGAGTGAGTTCCAGGACAGGGTCCAAAGCTACACAGAAAAACCCTGTCTTGAAAAAAAAAAAACCCCAACAACAAAACGTACCCTGAGGAAATGTACTTGTGTGACACTTTAAGCTGCAAACTGAATGAGTTGCTCTTTTCATGCAATAATATTTTACTTGAATAATTAGCTGATAAACAAATTGTATGCTATTCAGCTCTGCGAGGTTAACATACATTTTCTCAAAAATATATAAAGCAAGCATGTCAAATCAAGGAAAACAATTGGCAGTATTTGTTATCAATATAAGTTTTGGGCTTTTGAGAGAGAATTTTGAAAAAATTATCTTTTTTCCCCTAAGACAGGGTTTCTCTATTTAACGGCTCTAACTGTCCTAGAACTCTCTTTGTAGACCAGACTGGCTTTAAACTCAGAACTCAGAGATCCACCTGCCTCTGCTTCCCAAGTGCTGAGATTAAAGGTCTGCACCACCACTGCCCAGCTGGGTTCTGGAAATCTTATTCTGGTCCTTTGGGAGAGTAAAACATACTCTTAACTACTGCATCATCTCTCAGGCCCTATTTTATGTATATGGGTGTATGTCTGTGTACCACATGCATGTGGTACCTGTGGAGGCTAGGCCAGAAGGCCATCAGATCCACTGGAACTAAAGTTGCAGAGAAGTCACCACATAGGTTCACAGAACAGAACCCGAATCTGGAAGAGAAGTCAGTGCTCTTAACTTAATGTGGGATTCCCCTCTGTATGCTGTGAATACCACTGGTTAATAAAGAATCTTCTTTGGGCCTATTGCAGTGCAGAATAGGGCAAGGTGGGAATTCCAAGCATGTAGAGGAGAAGAGAGTAGGCGGAGTCAGAGAGAAGCCATGCAACTGGACAAGAAACAGACACCTGATGCCAGATAGAACCTTACCAGTAGGCCTCAACCATGTGGCGATACACTGATTAATAGAAATGGGTTAATTTAAGATATAAGAGCTAGAAGTGTGAGCTAATAGGCCAAGCAGTATTGTAATAATACAGTTTCTGTGTGATTATTTCGGGTCTGGGCAGCCGGGAAACAAAAGAACAGCCTGAAACTACATTAACTGACAAGTAATTTCTCCAGACCTATTTACAATTTTTTCTCTCTTTCTTTATTGTTTTGAGACAAGGTCAAGCTGAAAAAAATTCTGAGAAATATCTCCTCAAAGCCACATTGACCCTACTTTAGGAAATTCTATCAATAGCGAATATAACGAAGACTAAGCATCTGGGAAGGCCTGACCAGGTGCTATTGCAGTCACTCCCCTGGACTGAGTCAGGCAAAGATGAGGACCTGGAGGAATTCAGTTGCCTGTGCTAGCATGAGCTATCTCCCACCTTTCAAATTACCTGATACTGTCACCATATCTGATTTTGAACTTATACACATTGGGTCCTGCATGAAGGAATCTTGTCTCTGGAAAAGGGTAGGTGAACGGTTTTAAACTCATTGTTTCTTGATGATAGCCTAAAACAGAGTAGAAATATTAATCAGAAAAAGCTGAAGATGTCTCCTTAAATATAGGAAAGGAAGCCTGTCAATCTGCAGCATCTCTTGAAGGGTAAATGTTCAATACAGTACCAGTGCCCATGAACCAGGCTCATTCAGCATGGCTACTGATTAGCTGGACCCTTCTCCTACCTATACAGTGAAGATACATGGTGTGCTGGACCTACATCTATATAAAGGCAAAAAGACAACATTCAAATTTAAATTTTATTGCTGTGCTGGTTAGTTATGTTTTTGTTATGTGTGTGTGTTTTGATTGCTTGTTAACTTGACATAACCTAGAATCATCTGGAAGAGGGAACCTCAACTAAAGAAATGCTTCCTTCAAATTGACCTGTGGGCAAGTCTGTGGGGCATTATCTTGATTAGTGACTGCTGTGGGAGGACCCAGCCCACTGTGGGAAGTACTAGCCCTCCTCAGGTGGTCCTGGTTGTATGGGAAAGCAGTCTGGCCAAGCCAGGGGGAGCAAAGTTCCTGCCTTGGCTTTCCCCGATGATGGACTGTAACTCCTCAGCCAAACAGATCCCTTCATTTCCAACTTGCTTGTGGTAATGGAGACTTACTGCACTAAGAGAAAGAAAACCAAGACAGCTCACATTTGACATGAGCTCAGGGATAAAATCAAGGACACTACGATTCTCTAAATTACTAGGGGTTTTCTATGCCTCCCTTCATTTTATAGTAGAGATAATAAATACTTCAGTCCCTTGGCCTTAATATGTAGAACTCTAAATGATAAGTAGGCCCACAGTTTTCAAGGATCAAGGTTTCCTATATACAACGCCTAGACATTGATTTTAGAAGATGCAACTGAGATGTAATAAACAGAATAGGCAAAAAA
This sequence comes from Bramus lutescens, assembly GCA_001685075.1. NCBI lineage: Eukaryota > Metazoa > Chordata > Mammalia > Rodentia > Cricetidae > Bramus > Bramus lutescens. The sequence continues at coordinate 220,204 of LOEQ01001671.1, read as the reverse complement.
GAGAATTTTTAATCTCAGCCTTAATGTTGTACTTAATGTACTTGGTTTCTGAATGTCAGTCTCTCCTCTCTTCTCTCCATCTTTCCTTTCCCTCTTGAATAGGAAAATTTTCAAACAAGTTCTTACTTTGTAACCCAGGCTGGCTTGGAACAATGTAGCCTACACTACCTTCAGACTCATGGTAATCCTCCAGCCTCAAGCGTGAGCCTTAGTTTTCTTACAGAGTAACAACTGTTGTTTTTGCTTTTTGAACACTGAGTCCTTTGTAGTTCAGGATGGCCTTCAATAACCCATGTGTTCACCCTGTGCGACCACCTATTGATGACCTTGAACTGATATCTGTCCTCTAACTCTCAAGGGCTGGGACAGTAAGAGTTTTTGTTGTTGTATTTGTTTTGTTTTGAAGATGGGTCTTGGTATGTTACTGGTCTGGCCCTGTCTTAGGGTTTCTATTGCTGTGACAAAACACCATGACCAAAAACACAAGTTGGGGAGGAAAGGGTTTATTAGGTTTATACTTTAGCATTGCTGTTCATCACTGAAGGGAGTTAGGGCAGGATCCTGGAGGCAGGAGCTGATGCACAGACCATGAAGGGGTTTGTTTACTGCCTTGCTTCCCATGGCTTGCTCAGCCTTCTTTCTTATAGAATCCAGGACTAAGCAGCCCAGGAATAACACCACCCACCACAGGCTGGGTCCTCCCCCATTAATCACTAAATGAGAAAATGCCTTACAGTTGGATCTCAAGGAGGCATTTCCTTAGCTGAGGCTCCTTCCTATATGACTCTATAGTCTGCGTCAAATTGACACATAAAACCATACTACCAGCCCTGATCTACTGAGCTCAAGGGATCTTCCTGCCTCAGCCTTCTGAATAGCTGGGGTTACAGGGTATGTCACATGACCAACTAACAATTACTTTTGATACACCCTATTCTAAATGCTTTATATGTATTTATCTCATTTGCCACAAGCCTATGCAACAAGTAGTATAAACCTAACATATTAGGAAACTGAAGCACTATTGAAGGAGTACATGTCCATCAACCACTCTGTTAGCCCAACTTAGAAAGATAATGAGCGTTAAATCATTTTGTAAGTAGTAAAATATCATATATTCATATAAAGGATTTTCTTTTTCTTATTTTCTCTTTTGGTTATTTGAAACAGGATTTCTATATGCATCACAGAAAAGCCTTGAGCTCATCATTAATCTGGCTAATTAGCCCAGACTTGCCTCTCATTCACAGCAATCCTCCTGCCTCAGTATCCCAGAGTGCTGGAATTACAAGTATGTACCGCCACATTCTGTATTATTTTCATTATTTTTTCTTCTATATTATCTTACACCATTTCTATTCAGCAGCAGAAAATCTTATATGGCAGAATTATAAAAGCTATGTGCCAAAAGAAACGGAATTTTCCAAAGTTCAAGTCTGAGCTGTCAGTAAGGAGATATTCCAGTGTCTGATCCTGGCTATTTGGGAACAGAATGAGAGGTGGTTGGAACAGGGACTATTTAGACAGAATTTCACTCAAAACTGAAAAGCAATGGTTGCTATGTGCAGAGTTATCCAAGGGATATGCTATGCAAATCCTGAGGGGAAAAGTGGTGAACGACCCTTGGACAAGGCATGACAGGAATCCCAGGTAAAGCTGATCAGTCTGGGTTCCAGGTGATTTTTCTAAGTAGGTAGGGAGCCCACCTGGTGAGGCTTAGGCTGCTGCTGTAGGAACTCAGTTATTCAGAGAGTTGTAGATGCAGTAACTTTCCCACAGCCTAAGACATGGGGGCACCTGCGCAAAAGAAAGGACGTTTGCTAAAAATGACTATACAAAGAGGAAACTTCTTGTGCTGAACCACAGCTGGCTGAGAAAAGAAAAACAACTCCCTTCTCGCTGAGGCCTTTTCCTATTAGTTGCTGGCTGCCTGCTTCAGATACAAACACCACACTAATTACCTCATCTGAAAATGAAGATTAGATAGCATTGTCCTAAACAACCACACGGCAGTAGCTGCTCAAGGGTTCACAGGGTTGTTTTCCACCTCTGACTACTGCAGTCATGGTGACACTAGGTGACAGTAACTATTACTAAGTTGATGGACCCTCATAGAGTAAAGGTTAGACTCTCAGCCCATTTGTAGGCGACTACAAGTCATGATGGAAGAAAACAAAGAAAAATTACAGGAAGCAAGGCATTGTGCAGAAGACATAAGAGATGAGATCAGGAAACCATAGATTAAGTTGTTTTTTTCTTTTCCCAAACAGGGTCTCACTATGTAGCCCATTCTGGCCTGGAATTCAAAATCCTCCTGCCTTGGCCTCCCAAATGTTTTAGCAGACTTCTGCTTCATAGAAACCATTAGGCCCTGAGAAGTAACTCAGCCTCTTCATTTCTTAGTTTCTACCGCAGATACAACAATGATTCTACTCACTCCTAGAATTGCAGGATTAAGTGAAATACTGTTTAAATAACCACTTCATAAACCCCAAGATATTATACAAGCATCAGCTATTAATGATGGATTTTTTTGTGCATGTGTGTATAGTATACACGAGTGTGTGAGTGGATGCTCCTATCTGTGCAATGTGGGAGCCAGAGCTGGACATGAATCTCTGCCTTTCTGCCTCCAGACCAGATTTCTCACTAACCAGTGAGCTGGCATCCTCTTGTCCCAAACCTTCAATGCTGGGGTTACAGGCAAGTGCAGCCATGCCTGGCTTTTTATGTGGGTGTTGAAGATTCAAACTCACACCCCATGACTGCAGAGCAAACACTATTCTCCACTGTCCCCCTCCAGACCCTCACTATTGAAGAAGTTTTCTCTTAATGCTTTACAAAAAAAGCAAATTAAAGAGAGCAAAACTGGGCCTGGTGACAGTGGTGGCACATGTCTTTAATCCCAGCACTCGGGAGGCAGAGACAGGTGGATCTCTGTGAGTTTGAGGCCAGCCTGATCTATAGATTGAGTTCTGAGTTCCAGGACAGTTAGGGCTGTTACACAGAGAAACCTTGTTTTGAAAAACCAAAAAAAAAAAAAAGAAGCAAAAACAAAACAAAACAACCCTGCTTAGATTTAACACAGACACACCATCTGACATGAGCTTCCCAAATATTAGATTTAAATGACATCTAAGAAAGATTTTTTCAAGGTTTGAGTAATTTGTTTAACACAAACAACTGGGTCACTGCACAGAATCTGATGTGGGACTGAAGGCAAATGAGGATAGGAAGGAGTCGCCTGGAAGACAACAGTAAGGATATGCAGTCACTAAACACATCTGGAGGAAAAATGCCCTACAACATGAGAGAATAAAGAAGGCCAACATTTATTCAACACACATCTACACAGCAACCTAACATGGCAGGCTACTGTGACCAGAAATGAATGTGGGCAACAATGTAGTAGAATCCTACTAATGTACAAATCCAGCTTTCAGGATTGAAATTAAGGGTTTATGACCACTTTCTCCTCCTTACAAAGTCCTTGGTAGTAGATTCAGAATCTCTGAAAGCCTGTATTTTTAACTAGAGCAGTGGTTCTCAACTGCAGGTCACAACCCCTCTGAGAACAGAACAACCCTTTCACAGGGGTCGCATATCAGATAATCAAATATTCACATTATGACTCATAACAGTATCAAAATTATACAGTAGCAATGAAAATTATTTTATGGTTGGGAGTCTGTAGTGATTTTTCTTTTTTCTTTTTTTGTTTTTCAAGACAAAGTTTCCCTGTGTAACAGTCCTAGCTGTCCTGGAACTAGCTCTTGTAGATCAGGCTGGCATTGAACTCACAGAGATCTGCCTGCCTCTGCCTCCTGAGGGCTGTGATTAAAGGGGCGCACCACCATTGCCTGGCTTTTCATTTGTATTTTAATAAATAAAGCTTGCCTGAAGTTCAGAGAGTAAAACAGTCACTCTGATCAGCCTTACACACCAGGCAGTGATGACACACACCTTTAATTCCAGTAGCCACATTAGTTTGACATAAAAACTGGGCAGTAGTAGTGCATGCCTAAATAATAGGGGACGGTTTATTTTTGATTATACCAACTGGGCCCACTGCTTAAAGCTACAAACTAGAACATTACAAAAGAACATGAGGCAGAGTCTGTTGTTTCCAGAGGGCAAGATTGCAAGAGAAAGCTTCTGGTACAATGCTGGGCTATAGGCCCTGTGTCTCTGAGATATATAACTCAAGGGTCTTAGAGGCAGAAGACAGGAACAAGGAAGTGTGAAAGAAAGCTCCTAAAATATACATCTTTGTTCTTGGCATGAAACAATGGTAGACTCTGAGGAAATTAAGTTAATACGAAAACTGAAGCTGGGTGTGGTGCCTCCTGACTGCATTTCTGGCACTGAGGAAGCTGAAGTAGGAGAACTGTTGCAAATTCAAAGTCAGCTGGGCTGCACAGCAAAACTCTGTCTTAACAAAGAAAAGACAATGAAAGAAAAACTTTTTATATAAGGAAAGAAAATTTCACTCAAGGAATCTGAAATATTTTGGTGAGATTTGGGATATAATAATTGTACTCACAAAGTTTATGAAGATAGACTTGAAAAGGCTTATAGGAAATATACGCCTATAATCTCAGTTACTCTAGAGGCTGACACAGGTTCCAAGTTCAAGACCTGATGGGGATATAGACTGAATTCAAGGTCAACCTAGGCAATTTAGTGAAATGTGGTCTCAGATTGTATGTGGTCTCAGATTTGTAAACAAAAGCTCAATTGTAGAGGACTTGCTTAGCATGCATAAAACCCCAGGTTCTATCTCTACTACTACTAATACTACACACACACACACACACACACACACACCAAACAAACAAACAAAAAAAAATGGGTCTGCCATGAGGTCATCTGATTTGAACAAAGTTAAGACTAGGCAAGCAGCCACGTATAGTGACACACACTTTTAATCTCACAGTGTTTTTAAAATTTTGTTTGTGGATGTGCATGTGCCACAGCAAACACATTGCGGTCAGAGGTCAGCTCTGCCGAGTGGAACCCCTAGATGAAACTTGGCTATCAGGGTGGGCAGAAGGCACTTTACCCACCGAACCATCTCACTGACCCTGCTTTAGGGATTTTGGTATCTGGCTGCTGAGATGAAAAGGACGAAACACAAGCGCAGAAGCCGAGCAGCCAGTCAGAATACTGCTGCCACTCCAGCAGAAAGCTCTGCAGCATCCATAGTGAATAACTGGACTGGAGATAGGCTTTGTCTTCCCGGAAGGGCTGGAAATGGGAATCAAGGATGGCTTTTAGAAACTGGGTAAGCAATGGTGCTTCCTCTTTCCTGAGGACTCTGGAGAAGGGTTCTGGGAGATGGAACCCATAGTTCTGTTTCTGTGGTTGTGCTGAGGAGGTAGTGTCCTCCTGTGCAAGGATGGAAACGTAACGGCAGGCTGATCAGTGTTTCAGTGGCACTTGAAGCTGTCAGGAGGGGGTGAGATCATCCAGGGAGGAAGGGCAGAGAAGGACGAGGGCCTTCCTTATGAAGATGGTTATGGATCATAGAGCCTATGCTAAATCAGAAAGAAAGCATTGAAGGGCATCATAAAAACCTCTGGCCTCTGCACACGCATGTGCCTGCACATCTGTGCACACCCTAATATTAACATGTATAACACACACACACACACACACGAAGGTTGATTTTTGCTTTACTTTGTTGTTTTGACACAGACTCTCTAGTAGCCCTGGTTGGCCTTTAAATGAACCTAAGGATGATCTTGAACTCCTGATTCTCTTGCCTCTACCTTGCAAGTTCTGGAATTACTGCTGTACAGTTTACTGGTTGTAATGTTGGAAAAAAAGAAAACTTGTATGGTGTGGTGGTTTGAATGAGAATGGCCTCTATAGGCTCATATATTTGAAGGCTTGATCTGCAGTTGGTAAACAGTTTGAGAAGGGTAAGAAGAATTAGGACATGTAGCCTTACCGGAGTAGGTGTGGCCTTGGAGTAATTATGTTGTTGTGGGAGGGCTTTGAGATTTCAAAAGCCCACACTAGGTCCAGTGTATCTTTCTTAGCCTGCTGCCTGTGGATCAGGATGTAGCTCTCAGCTACTTCTCTAGCATCTTGCCTGTCTGCCACCATGCTCCCCACCATGAAAATGGACTAACCCTCTGAAACTGTAAGCAAATCCCCAGTTAAATGCTTTCCTTTCTAAGAGTTGCCTTGGTCATGGTGTCTCTTCATAGCAATAGAACAGCAAGTAACTAAGACAACCTGGAACATAGAAAATGAAAAGGATCAGATTAAGGAGACATTAGTAGTTCCAGACAGAAGTTAATGATCTTTAGTGATAAAAATAGCTGAGGCTAGGTGGTGGTGGTTCACACCTTTAATCCCGGTACTGGGGAGGCAGAGGCAGGTGAATCTCTGAGTTCGAGGCCAGAACTCTACAGAATGAGTTTCAAGACATCTAGGGCTATACAGAGAAACCCTGTCTCAAAAAACAAACAAACAAACAACAAAAAAAAACCCCACCACAGATCTGAAATGTAGAGTGACTTGAAAAACACCCATTCATGGTTTGGTGACTTGACAAGGTGAAGGAAATGAAGCAATTAGGATGACTCCCACGGTCATGTGTCATTTCACACCTGCAGCCCAAATACTCAGGAGGATGAAGGAGAACTATTAAGTTTGATGGCTGCTTGGGCTCAAGAGTCAGACCCTGTTCTCAAAACAGGAAAGAGAGCTGGGGAGATGGCTCATGGGTTAAAGTGTTTGCCAAGCAAGTATGAGGACCAGAGTTAGAGTCTCCAAAACCCACATAAATGCCAGTGGCTTGTAATTCCAGCCTCAGAAGGTGGAGACCTGGGCTCTCAGGTGCAAGCTGACTAGAAAGACTAATTGTATTGACAAGCTCTTGGTTTGACTGAGAGACTCCGCCTCAGTTAATGAGGTGAAGAGTAATGGAGGCTAATTCCGACATCAATCTCACACCTATCGCACATGTGAATACACATGCACACCACATACATGTGAAAATGGAAAAAGAAAAAAAATTGTTTAAAAAAAGCAAACCAAGAGAGATATCCAGTTACTTGAACACTGAAGATATACACATGCCCTTCCTGGGGAAGACAGGGAGTCTTAGAAAATAATCTTTGTTTTTTCTTTAAATATTATTCTTTTTGCTATCATTTTATTATTTTGTGTGTATGGGTGTTTTGCCTCTGTGTGTTTCTGTGCAGCACATTGAGCTTCGTGCCCACAGAGGACAAAAGAGGACATCAGATCCCCTGGAACTGGAGTTACTGATAGCTGTGACCCTCCCCCAAGGGTACTCAGAATCAAACCTGGGTCCTCTGGAAGAACAGCCTGTGCTCTTAATTGCTGAGCCATCTCTCCAGCCCCAGAGAATATGTCAGTAGCCCACGCTTCTCATCCTACTACTTAGGGGGTAGAGGCAGAAGAATCATTAAGTTCAAGGTCATCCTTAGCTATATGATGAGTTTCAGGCCAATTAGAGCTATAGGAGACCCTGTTCTCCATGAGACTCCAAAACGCAAATGCATACCAAAAAAAACCCCAAAAAACGTGAATAAAGAAAAATAAAGAACAACAACAACAACAAAAACCTATGTTGTGACAGAAAGAAGTCTTGTAGATTTTGTTTTTGTTTTTTCGGGTTTTTTTATGGCAGGGGAGTGGTTATGAACTAGGATGAACACTTTGATTATCTGGAAATTTTTGTGCAGAAGGGTTGCCTGAGGGGAAGCTAGGGACCTTGAAAAGCTGAACAGGTGTCACGGGCCACGGGGCACGGCCTTAGGTGTGCAGGGGTAGAATAGTCCTCAGTAGCCCCGAAGACAAAGGTTCTCGTCACCTCTGAGCTGGCAACCCTCTGGAGTCAGGGGTCCTGGAGGCTGGCTGAGGTGGCGGGAGGCCAGTGCTCAAGGCCGCCATTTCCCTTCACTGCAGCCCAGCTCCCCACCCCACCCCCACCCGCGCCTCCACTTCGAGGCCGGACAGTAGCACAGCCCACTCGACGGCACGGGTACGTGGGAGAGTCTTCCAGCTGGGCCTAGAAGGTGACCTCACGGAGAAGGGATGGCTATAAAGGCTAAGTGAGGGGTGAGGCCGGGGCCCAGAAACGTCCCTGAAAGCCGCGCTCCAGGGAGTCCCGACAATGGGGCGATTACCTCAGCTCGAAGCACCCAGCTCAGCCACACTTTGTCACTAGCACACCTCAGAAAAGTGGCCACGCTTGAGTTCCCGCTCAGAAACCTTTTCTCAGAGAGAGCGCCGATCCCAAAGACTTCAGACTACAGACTATGCTCTAGTCCATCTCTGAAAGCGGTCTGGAGACAAATCGTCTGTGCAAGCGCAGCCTCAGGACTGTTCCCGCCAGATCTTCTGCGCATGCGCAAGTTTTGAGGCCCGGTGGGATTCCACAAAATCTAAAAGCTGTGCAAGCACACACAATTTCCGAGCCTTACGTGCAGCCTTATGACCGATCGGAGCCTTTATAGTCTCTGAGGTGGCTGCAGGGTGCTGTGAAGGGCTCCTTTTTTTGGGGGGGNGGGGGGGTGAGGCATTTCTCTTCCTTCCACGGTGTGGGTTCTGGGAATTGAACTCAGGCCATCAGGGTTAGACTACGAGAGCCTTTACTGAGCTAGGTGGCGGTCTGCCTTGCTTAGTTTTTACAGGACCACACAAATCCATAATGGGCTAGACACCCAGGCACGTTTTACTCTGAGGTTTATTCA
>LOEQ01001671.1:153730-164829 GCA_001685075.1 Bramus lutescens | reverse complement strand
GTTGGTGCTGGGAATAAAACTTAGGTCCTTAGGAGAAGCAGCCAGTGCTCTTAACCTCTGAACCATCTCTCCAGCTCCAGATTTATTTATTTACCTTTATTTTCTATGTATTAATGTTTAGCCTGTATGTATGTATGTGCACCAAGTACATGTCTGGTGACCTCAAAGGTTCAAAAAGGTATGGACTCTCCTGGAGTTGGAGTTAGAAATGACTTTGATCTGCCATGTGAATGCTGGGAACCAAACCCAGACCCTCTGCTGGAGCAGCAAATGCGTTTAACTGCTGCATCATCTCTCCTGCCCCTTATTTTTTTTCTTAATTGATGCGTATGTTTGTTGAATGCATATCAATGCATATCACAACTGTGTGTGGTTGCCTGTGGAGGTCAGAAGGTGCATCAGATCCCATGGGTGCTCTTCTGGGCACTAAACTCTGGTCCTTGGAAGATCAGGATGTGCTCGTAACTACTGAGCCATTGCTCCAGTCCCCATCCTTAGCCTTTAAATAGGCATCTTAATCATGTCTGATCTGCTGAGGTCTAGAAAACAGAAAGGATGTTTTGAAAACTTATCTATTCCGAACTGTACAGCATTGCTGTGAAACTTCCAGAAACATAGCAGTGCATACCAAGTGTTCCTTCTGTCTCAGGCCAATCCACTCTGTCAGAGTGTCCAGCCCAGTGTTGACTGCTTCTGTCTTCATAAGTATGTGACTTCGGGGCTGCTCCTTGAACAAAGAACTGGATCCCGGGACAGACTCTTGTTTCTTTAGAGAAGTGGAGGAGCTCTTTGTTTTCTGGATACCAGGACTTGGCCCTAGGAAGGAACTGGAATGCAAGTAGAGAGCTATAGCAGGCTTTCTTGGACTGCCAGCCCCCGAATCACGACACAGAAACTTATTATTAATTATGAAACCTTGGCCTACAGCTTAGGCTTGTTTCTAACTAGCTCTTAAGACTTAAATTAACCCATTTAGTCAGGTGGTGGTGGTGTATACCTTTAATCCCAGTACTCAGGAGGCAGAAACAGGTGGATCTCTGTGAGTTTGATGCCAGTCTGGTCTATAGAACAAGTTCCAGGACAGCTAGGGCTGTTATATAGAGAAACACTGTCTCGAAAAAACAAAAACAAAAAATTTAACCCATTTATATTAATCTACGGGTAGCTGTCACATAGCTTGTGACTTTTACCTCTCCTCTTGCATGTCCTGGTTCCTCTGCATCCGGTTGGCAACTGCTGCTTTCTTCTTTCCAGAGCTCTTTCTGTCTGAAAGTCCCACCTATAACTCCTGCCTCGTATTGGCTGGTTAGCTTTTTATTAAACTAATCACAGTGACACATCTTTACACAGTGTAATCAAATATCTCACAATAGAGAGCCAGGCCTGGTGGCACATGACTTACTCCTAAGCATTCAAGAGGCAGAAACAGGCAAATCTTCTTGAGTTTGAAGACAACCTAATCTACATAGCAAGTTCACGACCTGCCAGAGCTACATAGGGAGACTTTGCCCCCTCTTCCAAAAAAGACCAACTTAAAAAAACATAAAAGTTGGTGGGTGATGGTGGTAGCGAATGCCTTTAATTCCAGCACTTGGGAGACAGAGGCAAGTGGATCTCTGAGTTCCAGGCTGGTTGGCAGACTTAGTTCTAAGACACCCAGGGGTATATAGAAAAACCCTGACTCAAAAAAAGAAAAAGAAAAACATAAAGTATGGGTCTATCTAAACAGATGTTGTTTTGTTGTTGTTGGTTTGGTTTGGTTTTTGGTTTTTTTCGAGACAGGGTTTCTCTGTGTAACAGTTCTGGCTGTCCTAGAACTGGTTTTGTAGACCAGGCTGGTCTCGAACTCACATAGATCCACCTGCCTCTGCCTCCCAAGTGCTGGGATTAAAGGTGTGCACCACCATAGCCCATCTCCTAGACAGACATCTAGTATCCTCACATTTCCTAAATGAAGATACAGGTGTACAACAGAAATTTTTCTCAAGAAGCTGGGCATGTAACTCAATGGAAGAGTGCTAACCTAGGTCTCAAGAAATCCTGAGTTCAATCCTTAGTACCAAAAATAAATAATAAAATAACTGAATCTAGTGGTGTTGACCTATAATCCCAGCACGCGGGAAGCAGTGGTAAAAGCATTATGAATTCAAGGGCATCCTCTGCTACATAGCCAATGTGAGGCCAGCCTGAGCTACAGGAGACCCTATGTCCAGAAACAAAAAGAAAACGTACTTAAAACCTTAAATCCAGGATCCTTTTATTCCAACCCTATAAGAGATACTAGGAGGCCTCATGGCTCCCTCAGCTTTGGGGTAACACAGGACTGGGTGTCAGGCCCCAGTTTCACCTGGCTCTCGTCTTTCTTTTCTCAGTTCATCTCAAAGAAGGACCCAGAGGACATCAAAGAGGTAAGGCTCCTGAGAAGGAGGGACTGCTCTCATATACAGATCCAGACAGTTGGTAAATTCAAGGACCTGCCTTCTTCCCTGGCCTGTGCTGGAGAGGGTGTGTGCTGTTCTCCTCAGCCCCTAGGACACACTGAGCATGGGAAGGTCACTTTCCATCCATGCTGGCCCAGGTCAAGTCTCACATACCTTACAGGTTGTAGTCTGGAAGCGATACAGTGACTTCCGTAAGCTGCATGGGGACTTGGCCTACACTCACCGCAACCTCTTCCGACGGCTAGAAGAGTTTCCGGCTTTCCCCCGTGCTCAGGTGTTTGGTGAGTATTGTATCTGAACCCCTGACCCCAGTATGCAGGTAGATTTAAGCAAAGGGGACCTAGACTGGTGGAGGCTGGTGAGTGTGATCCTTTACCCTGAACAGACTTTTGGAAAACTGGATGGGCTTACTGAGATGATCTTACTGAGCTATGGGGAAACTGAGGTCAGAGCAACCTCCCGCTATTATGTGTTGGGTTAACAATTTCCATCAAGGCGAAGCTCAGTGAGGTAGAGGGCTTCTGTCTGAGCCTTAGCCTGTTTTCTGTGCAGTAACAATACCGCAGACTGGATGCCTTAGTTATACAGAGCAGAGGCTTATTTTGATTTATGGCTCTGGTCCAAGGTTCAGAGGCCGCATCTGCTGATGGCTCTGTGGCTGGCACAGCCTCAGGGTGTATCACATGGAGAGAGTCAGGAGAGAACAGGAGTGGCAGAACCAAGCTAGTTTTTATAGCAAAGAACCAGGAGTCCTTTAACCCATTAATTACCAGAGTTCTCAGACTCAAGTGAGTATTCCTATGCAATGAAGTGAAGAGTTGTTGGCAGGTCATGCCAGGCCAAGGAGACCATCATGAGGACTAAGGTGGGTGCAGGTCGTGCTCCCAGCACACTGACTGTGGGAGTTAGATTACTCTGCCTGTAGCTTTTGGGTTTTTGTTGTTGTTTTATTTTGGTTTTTGGTTGTTTGGTTTTTTGAGACAGGGTTTCTCTCTGTAGCCCTGGTTGTCATGGAACTCCTGCTGGAATCAAAGGTGTGCCCCACCACACCCAGCTTTTTTTTTTTCCTGCTTTTTTGAAGCAAGTTCTCAAATGTTGCCCAGGCTAGCCTTGACCTTCTGATGGTCCTCCCAACTCAGCCTCCCAAGTACAGGGATGACAGGTGTGTGGTCACTATGCCCAGCAGTGAAACAGCCTTTTGCTTTGTGACCTTAGGCAAGTTGCCTCCCTTCTCTGAACTTTTCTTTCCTTCTGATTACATCTAAGCCTCCTCAAATGATCTATTTTTGTTTGTTTTTTCCTTTTTTTGTTTTTGTTTTTCAAAGACTGGGTTTCTCTGTAGCTTTGGAGCCTGTCCTGGCACTCACTCTGTAGACCAGTCTCTGGCCTTGAACTCACAGAGATCCACCTGTCTCTGCCTCCCAAGTGCTGGGATTAAAGGCATACGCCACCACTACTTGGTTCAAAAGGCCTTTCTTGCCAGACATAATAGCACATGCCTTTAATCCCAGCACACAGAAGGTAGCAGTAGGTAGATCTCTGAGTTTGAGGTCTGCATAGCAAGTTCCAGGCTAGCCAGAAGCCAGAGCTATATAATGAGACATTGTCTTTAAAAACAGTCAAACTCACATGCCTTGACTCCTTGTCTGTGGTATGATACCCTTGAGAACAGGGAACTTGTTTCTCCCACTAACCTTCTGAAGCCAGAAGGAAGCAGGTGCTCATTACAAATCTGGAGAAAGAATGAACAGGGAGGGTGATGCCTGCAGGAGGAGTGAGAGATTAGTTGGAGAATGTGGAGTCTGCTTAGCACTTCTTAGGCAGAGCCAGGACATTGGGCTTCTCCCCAGAAGCCCCCATGGTCACTGCTGCTCTCTTGTCCTGGGATCTGCAGGGCGGTTTGAAGCCTCTGTGATTGAAGAGAGGCGCAAGGGTGCAGAGGACCTGCTGCGCTTCACAGTACCCATCCCTGCACTCAACAACAGCCCCCAGCTCAAGGAGTTCTTCCGGGTAAATCCATTTGCTCTCCCCACTTCCCTAGCGTCTGCCTGTTCAGCTTCCCTCCCTGGTAGCTGCACCCCTGACTCCTTTCCCCTGCTGGACTTTGTCTCCTGCAGGGTGGGGAGGTAACACGGCCCTCTGAGGTGTCCAGGGACCTGCGCATCCTGCCACCCCCTCTCATCCCCACACCACCTCCTGATGAGACCCGGCTCCTCCAGCCACNTGCAGAAAGGAGGGGCCTGGAGGAGCTGGATGTGCCAGGTATACATTAGGTTCCTCCCCACGAGGGAGAAGTATAGGGGAGGGCAGTTCTACCACTCTCCTTAGGGACACCTTGGGCTGGTCATTTTTCTTTTTGGACTGCGGTTTGCTAATCTGTCAAATACACCCAAACCTAATAGTGGCCTTGTCTGTACCCATGGTTGCTAAAAGGATTACTCAAGACAGAGATTCTGTTTTGAGAGCTGAGAAGCAGTAGGTGCAGGCATTAATGTTCCCCTGGTCTCTCTTCAGTGGACCCCCTGCCATCTAGTCCTGCCCAGGAGGCCTTGGATCTTCTCTTCAGCTGTGGCAGCACTGAGGAAGCATCCAGCTCCCCAGCCCGAGGTCCCCTCTCTGACGCTGAACTTGCCCTTTTCGACCCTTACTCCAAAGAGGGTAAGGAGCAGGTGTCGGGCATGAGGAACTAAGGGGCAGGAAGGGAGTATATGCCATCTCTGTAAGCCCCTTGGCATGGCTGCCCTGAAGCCAGGTGGCAGCCTCCATGGCCATGAAAAGTATTGAGCAGCTGTGGAGAAAAGAGCTGAGCCCTCCTCTCTGAGCAGAATCTGGGTAGCACAGCATCATAGTGTCCTTGCTCATTGGCCTGCTGTGGCTGGCCGTGGTGGCACACGCCCTGAATCCCAACATGTGAGAGACAGAAGCAGAGGCAGGAGGATCTCTATGAATTTGAAGCTGGCACGGTCCACATTACAGTTCAGGTCAGTGAGGGCTACATAGTCTCAACAACCAAAGTAAACACACAGAAAATGGGACCTTGCCCCAGTAAGGTCTTGAAGAGCAGTAGGCACTAGAATTCCCATGGCGACCTGGGGACCATCAGAGTCAGGGTAGTGAGCTCCAATTCGCAAATCCTAGCAAAGAGATACTGAAGCTTTCCTTGCCCTGAAACTCACCCACTTCACGCTGTGACCACAGCGGGGTGTTAGAGTGGCTGACCATGCTGGGACACGGCTCAGCTGATAGAGTGCTTGGCTGGCGTGCATGGAGTCCTAGATTCAATTTCTAGTGCACTTTACAGGTCTCTCTGTGTAGCCCTGGCTGTCTTGGAGCTCACTCTGTAGACCAGGCTGGCTTCACATTCAGAGATCCATCTGCCTCTGCTTCTTGAGTGCTGGGATCAAAGGTGCCACCACCGCCCAGCTTTTATTTCAAATAAGGGTCTTTAAAATGGCTCTGTGGCTAAAGGTATGAACCAAGAAGCCTAATGACTTGGACTCATGGAAGGACAGAACAGATTCCAGTAAGTTGCCCTCCAACTACACACACACACACACACACACACACACACACACACATAAATGTAATACTTTCTTTAAACATTTTTTACATTTATTTATTTATTTTATGTATGTGAGAATGTTCTATCGACTTTATGCCAGAAGAGATCAGATCCCATTATAGGTGGTTGTGAGCCACCATGTGGTTGCTGGGAATTGAACTCAGGACCTCTGGAAGAGCAGTCTGTGCTCTTAACTGTTGAGTTATCTCTCCAGCACCATGTAATACTTTTTTTCAGTGGAAAAGCTGGCATGGTGGCACACACCTTTGATCCCAGTATTCAAGGAGTTAAAGACAGGCAGATAGATATGTGAATTCAAGATTAGCCTAGTCTACATAACAAATTACAGAAAAGCCAGGCCCACATAGTAAGACCCTGTCTTTAATAAAAATAAACACACAAACAAAAAAGGTGAAGTGGCACATGGCTAGATCCCAGCACTAGATAGGCAGAGGCAGAAAGACCAGAAGCTAAAGGCCATGGGTCAGTAAGATGGCTCAGGGGTTGAGAGCACTTGTCTCATGAGCCTGGCAACCTGAGTTGCATTCCCAGAATCCACCTAAGGTGAAAAAAAAAACAAACCTCTCCCAAAACTTGTCCCCTGGCCTCTACACAGGTGCCACAGCACACCCATGCCTGCGCTTGCTCATGGGTGCAACAGCAATGATGGAACCAAGCTTTCCAAAAAGTTCCTCAGCTGCAGAACGCAACTGGTTTGCTCTACTCAAGTGACTTCTGTATTTCCAGGCTCTGGTCCCCTCCAGTGGGGACAGTTTGGTAAACTAATGAACAAAATGAGCTTGGACTGGACCCTGGGAAAGGCCAGTCTGGCTTGAATCCTTCCTGTTTTATTATAGAGAGTACAGGCACCAGCCCCACCCACACCAATGAGCTAGCAGCAATGGAGGTACAGTCCAAAAGGCTGGACCAGGAACCCTGGGAGCCAGGAGGACAGGAGAAGGGAGAGGCTGAAGATGGAGAACCTGCCCCAGCTTATCTGAGCCAGGCCACAGAGCTCATCACTCAAGCGCTGCAGAAAGAGAAGGCTGGCGCCTATGCTGCTGCGCTCCAAGACTACCAAGACGGGGTGCACATCCTGCTCCAGGGCGTCTCGGGTGAGTATGGCGGTAAGGAAGACAGGGACCGTTGGGAAGATGGCACAGTGGGTAGAGTGTTTGTCGTGCCGTGCCGGCATGAGGGACTGAATTAGAGTGCCCACACAAGGCATGTGACAGCACGCTCAGGGACCATGTGTTCCTATGGCAAGGTGGGGGGCAAAGACAGAAACAGGGCTGGTGAGTCTGGCGTGTACAGCAGAGAACAGACATGATGGAAGGGGGAGACTTACATCTGAGGTTGACCACTGACCTCCACACTGACCTCACACGTATACAAAATGTTTTCAGGAGCCTTTATTCCTCACAGAGACCTTGGGCGGAATTCTCTTCCCTTTTTAATAGCCTCATAAAATGAGAAAGACCCAAGGCAAGGGGAGGTATATTCTGGCCAGGGATTCTGAAGGGACTGTGCCTTCTGCTCTCCCAGGTGATCCGTCCCCTGCCCGCCGGGAAGGTGTGAAGAAGAAGGCAGCTGAGTACCTGAGACGGGCAGAGACCCTCCAAGCGCACTTGCCTTGAGGGGGGACCCTTCCTGGGATGTCAGCTCCAGCACTGCCAGCCTCCTCTGCTCCTTTCCTTGGGACCCCGTCTTGTTTCCCCTGCTCCTGTAACCCAGGGACCTTATCGGTATTAACTGGATCAAGTATGAGAAAAGCAAAGACTTCTCAGCTCTGACCTGCCTGCCTCCTTGGAATCAGACTTGAACTTCTGGTCCTGCCTGTCTCTGCTTTATGTGAGTGGCATCTGGGCCACAAATCTGTCAATTCACCCACCTAGAGCCAGGGTCTGCAGCCTGTAGTCTGTACCAGACCTGGCCCACTGCCTTTTTTTGTAAGGCCGTCAAGCTACAAGGGTTTTTCCTTTCTTTTTATTTTTTCTTGTTTTTGTTTTTGTTAATGGTTGGTTTGAAGGAAAAGGATTCTTTGACCAATTTATAAAATTTAAATGTGTGGGGCTGGAGAGATGGCTCAGTGGTTAAGAGCACTGGTTGCTCTTCCAGAGTTCCTGAGTTCAATTCCCAGCAACCACATGGNACACACACACACACACACACACACACACACACACACATAAATGTAATACTTTCTTTAAACATTTTTTACATTTATTTATTTATTTTATGTATGTGAGAATGTTCTATCGACTTTATGCCAGAAGAGATCAGATCCCATTATAGGTGGTTGTGAGCCACCATGTGGTTGCTGGGAATTGAACTCAGGACCTCTGGAAGAGCAGTCTGTGCTCTTAACTGTTGAGTTATCTCTCCAGCACCATGTAATACTTTTTTTCAGTGGAAAAGCTGGCATGGTGGCACACACCTTTGATCCCAGTATTCAAGGAGTTAAAGACAGGCAGATAGATATGTGAATTCAAGATTAGCCTAGTCTACATAACAAATTACAGAAAAGCCAGGCCCACATAGTAAGACCCTGTCTTTAATAAAAATAAACACACAAACAAAAAAGGTGAAGTGGCACATGGCTAGATCCCAGCACTAGATAGGCAGAGGCAGAAAGACCAGAAGCTAAAGGCCATGGGTCAGTAAGATGGCTCAGGGGTTGAGAGCACTTGTCTCATGAGCCTGGCAACCTGAGTTGCATTCCCAGAATCCACCTAAGGTGAAAAAAAAAACAAACCTCTCCCAAAACTTGTCCCCTGGCCTCTACACAGGTGCCACAGCACACCCATGCCTGCGCTTGCTCATGGGTGCAACAGCAATGATGGAACCAAGCTTTCCAAAAAGTTCCTCAGCTGCAGAACGCAACTGGTTTGCTCTACTCAAGTGACTTCTGTATTTCCAGGCTCTGGTCCCCTCCAGTGGGGACAGTTTGGTAAACTAATGAACAAAATGAGCTTGGACTGGACCCTGGGAAAGGCCAGTCTGGCTTGAATCCTTCCTGTTTTATTATAGAGAGTACAGGCACCAGCCCCACCCACACCAATGAGCTAGCAGCAATGGAGGTACAGTCCAAAAGGCTGGACCAGGAACCCTGGGAGCCAGGAGGACAGGAGAAGGGAGAGGCTGAAGATGGAGAACCTGCCCCAGCTTATCTGAGCCAGGCCACAGAGCTCATCACTCAAGCGCTGCAGAAAGAGAAGGCTGGCGCCTATGCTGCTGCGCTCCAAGACTACCAAGACGGGGTGCACATCCTGCTCCAGGGCGTCTCGGGTGAGTATGGCGGTAAGGAAGACAGGGACCGTTGGGAAGATGGCACAGTGGGTAGAGTGTTTGTCGTGCCGTGCCGGCATGAGGGACTGAATTAGAGTGCCCACACAAGGCATGTGACAGCACGCTCAGGGACCATGTGTTCCTATGGCAAGGTGGGGGGCAAAGACAGAAACAGGGCTGGTGAGTCTGGCGTGTACAGCAGAGAACAGACATGATGGAAGGGGGAGACTTACATCTGAGGTTGACCACTGACCTCCACACTGACCTCACACGTATACAAAATGTTTTCAGGAGCCTTTATTCCTCACAGAGACCTTGGGCGGAATTCTCTTCCCTTTTTAATAGCCTCATAAAATGAGAAAGACCCAAGGCAAGGGGAGGTATATTCTGGCCAGGGATTCTGAAGGGACTGTGCCTTCTGCTCTCCCAGGTGATCCGTCCCCTGCCCGCCGGGAAGGTGTGAAGAAGAAGGCAGCTGAGTACCTGAGACGGGCAGAGACCCTCCAAGCGCACTTGCCTTGAGGGGGGACCCTTCCTGGGATGTCAGCTCCAGCACTGCCAGCCTCCTCTGCTCCTTTCCTTGGGACCCCGTCTTGTTTCCCCTGCTCCTGTAACCCAGGGACCTTATCGGTATTAACTGGATCAAGTATGAGAAAAGCAAAGACTTCTCAGCTCTGACCTGCCTGCCTCCTTGGAATCAGACTTGAACTTCTGGTCCTGCCTGTCTCTGCTTTATGTGAGTGGCATCTGGGCCACAAATCTGTCAATTCACCCACCTAGAGCCAGGGTCTGCAGCCTGTAGTCTGTACCAGACCTGGCCCACTGCCTTTTTTTGTAAGGCCGTCAAGCTACAAGGGTTTTTCCTTTCTTTTTATTTTTTCTTGTTTTTGTTTTTGTTAATGGTTGGTTTGAAGGAAAAGGATTCTTTGACCAATTTATAAAATTTAAATGTGTGGGGCTGGAGAGATGGCTCAGTGGTTAAGAGCACTGGTTGCTCTTCCAGAGTTCCTGAGTTCAATTCCCAGCAACCACATGGTGACTCACAACCATCTGTAATGAGATCTGGCACCCTCTTCTGGCATACGGGCATACATGGGGGCAGAATGTTGTATACATAATAAATAAATAAAATCTTAAAAAATTAAAAAATAAAGGTGTGTGAATAAAAATGAGTCAGAACATAACCAGGTCCCTTTGCTTATACTATCTATGGTTGAGTTTACATTGTACCAACTGAGTTGAGTAAATTGTGTCTAGCAAATCATTTCTGAGTGTTGTGGTCCACGCCTTTAATCCCGGTACTCAGAAGGCAGGGGCAGGCAGATCTCTATTGAGTTCAATCAAAGTCAGTCAGCCAGGGCTACAAAGTGAGACCCAGTCTCAAAACAAAACAAAACGCTTAGCGAGGCTATCTCCAGGGAAACAATAAAGAATGACAGGCCCATGGCACTAGTTTGGTGTGTTAAAGAGATAATGGAGAGATCTGCAAAGCAGGGTTACCTATTTCGAGTGCCCCAAGTCCCAAAAGCTGAAGTTCACTAAATTGCAGGTCTGAGGAGGTGTGGCCTCATCACTGGACTACAAACTGGTGCATCATGGGACGGCTTAAGGGTGGGGGATGCGGAGGCCAGGCGCGGTGGATTATGGGAGGCGTTACTGAAGCCCGTCGAAGCGGTAGAGTTCGTCCGCTGCTGGGCCCGGGAAACCTGGGTGAGTGGGGACGGGCTAGCCCCGCTGTGCCCGGCGCGTGTTCCCTGAGCCCACGGCAGCATGCCGCGCCCCGCGTCCGCCGGCCCTGAGATGCTGAG
>LOEQ01001671.1:142745-153333 GCA_001685075.1 Bramus lutescens | reverse complement strand
GGCTCGCTGCGGCGCTGCTATGCGCGGGGCAATGCCCCGCACCCCCGCCAGGCCGCCTTCCAAGGCCTCTTTCTGCTCTACAATTTGGGTGAGTCGGGGATCCGAGGATTTTGGGGGAAAAGCAGTTCTAGCATCAGTGGCAAGGTGTAGCTTAGGACCCATGGCAGCTTCCGTCACTCAGCAATAGCTCCTCTTTGGGAAAGTCAGGAAGAGCCCTCGAGTCCCGACTTGGGACCTCCGACCTGTCAGTCCCAAATTGGGCTGTTTTCTCCGTGATAGAGCTGAAGGGAGGTGGACTAGTAATGAGAGAGTTGCCCTAGAAAGCATTTTGAAAACATAGAAACTACTCAGTGGGCTGGCCCATGAATGGATCTGACAGAAGTTGCTAAAAGTCTTTTCTGGGTGAATTATTTATTAAAAGAAAATCCGATGGGCCTGGTAGAAGGTGCCTTTAATCCCAACTCAGAGGCAGGCAGATTCTTTGATTTTATATATGAATACAGTATGTTTGGATCTTACACACACAGAGTGACTTTTTAAAGATTTATTTATCATGCATAATAATATGTATACAGTATTCTGCATGCAGGCCAGAAGAGGGCGCCAAATATCATCACAGATGGTTATGAGCCACCATATGGTTGCTGGGAATTGAACTCAGGACCTCTGGAAGAACAGCCAATGCTCTTAACCGCTGAACCATCTCTCCAGCCCCCAGGATGGCTCTTAAACTCACTAATTTACAAAAGTGGCCGAAGGTACCAGTGGCCATGATTTCCTGGAAATGAAGAGAGTCTTCTAGGGGAAAAAAAAATGACCTTTCCAGATAGAGAAATTTAACAGCAGCTCTCAAAATCCTTTTGATACTGCAGCCTAGACAGTGGAAAACCAAGTCAGAAAACTTAGGTTTGGGTCTAGCAGGATCAGCCTGAGCTCTAGGACAGCCTCAAGTAAGCCTTTATTTTGGCCTATGCACTGACTGTGTGTCAGCTTGACACAGCTAGAGTCATCAGAGGAAGGAGCCTCAGCTGAGGAAATGCCTCCATGAGATCCATAAGGCATTTTCTCAATTAATGATCAGTGCAGGAGGGCCCAGCTCATTGTGGGCAATGCCATACCTAGACTGGTGGTCCTGGGTTCTATAAGAAAGGCTGAGCGGCCAGGGGCCCACACCTTTAATTCCCACCACATGTGGGAGGCAGAGGTAGGTAGATCGCTGGGAGTGTAATGCTGGTCTGGTCTACAAAGAGTTTCAGGACAGCCAGGGCTACACACTGAGAAACCCTGTCTTGAAAAACAGGGAATCTTCAGCTTCAAAATACCGGTGAGGGGGGGACCAGGAAATAAAAGAAAGCGGGCTGAGCAGGCCAGTAAGAGCACCGCTAGATGGCCTCTGCATCCACTCCTGCCTGCAAGATCCTGCCCTACTTGAGTTCTTGGCCTGATTTTGTTCAGTGATGAACAGCTGTTTGGAAGTATAATCCAAATAAGCCCTTTACTCCCCAACTTGCAATTGGTCATGGTGTTTTGACTCAGTAATAGGAACCCTGAAGACAGCCTGTGTCCCATCTGGTATGTAAAACACTGCCCACTTCCCCTTTGTAAGGACTGCAACTGAAAGAGGCCTGTTCTTTCAGAGAAGGGTCTGATGGCTGGATCTCTGTTGCAAGGAGAGCGGAAGTGGGTTAACGTCTCCAGGAGACGTGACTGGATTTGGCAGGTGGGCAGAACAAGATTTGAAAAGGAGCTGGAGGGGGCCGGATGTGAGGTAGGCCTGATCTAGAAAATACTAAGCCTTCTTGTTCCTTTCTACTTCTTGCTCTTAGGCTCTGTGGAAGCCCTGCAGGAGGTTCTACAACTGCCTGCCACCCTTCGTGCCTGCCGACCCCTTCAAACTGCCCTGGCTGTTGACGCTGCCTTCCGTGAAGGCAACCATGCCCGGCTGTTTCGCCTGCTTCGCACCTTGCCCTACCTACAGAGCTGTGCAGTGCAGGGACACATTGGCTATTGCCGCCGCAAAGCCCTGGCCCTCCTATCCTGTGCCCTGAGCACTCCTAAAGGACAGACTTTGCCTTTGAACTTCATAGTACACCTTCTGGCCCTGGATGGACTCCACGAAGCAGAGGATCTGTGTCGGGCCCATGGACTGACCTTAGATAAGGACAGAGTTGTGTTCCTGAGGGGGCGATACTCTGAGGAAGGATTCCCACCCCCTGGTACCTGCTACACATTAGTGGGAAACAAGCTGCAGGGGCGCACCCTGGAGGAGGTGGTCATGGCAGAGGAAGACAGGGACGTGCAGGGACCTGGACCTCCAGCTTGAGAGGGTTGGATCTCTAACAAGGACTGGACCAGAGCACCTGGGGCTCTTCTTCATGATTCCCAAACAATAAAAAGGACCGCGTTTTACAGGAACTTTTTAGACTTCTTTTATTTGAGGGTTGAGAGGGGAGATAGAATATGGAAGAGCAGGGCAAAAAGAAAGGTTAGGCAATGGCCTCTACACTGCTTTGGGCCCAAATTTCACCCACTACTTGAGCAGGTGTGTTTAACTGCAAGAACCCCTGGCTGTTGCCCCAAAAGCTTGAGAGTGTTTCCTGGTTGTAGCTACTCCTGACCTCATCAAAGACTGGGACATAACCCAGATAAACAGGTGTGAGAGATGCAAGATAAGAAGAGCCCCAAGACACAGGGCTAGGGTCAGAGGTCCTCCACGGGTTTCAGGGTGGCTGCTGCTCCCTCCAATGCTGTTACTACAATGCTAAGCTGCTTCTGTACTTCAGCCCAGGCTTCAGATCCAGAGTTGGCATCCTGGGCCCTAGCACAGGCGTTGGCCAGGCCTGGGAATGTGGCAGCAGAGGCTGTGTTGGGTGCCCAGAGCACGTGACTGAGGAGAAACAGCGAGCTGACGGTCAGTGGGGTTGGCCTGGAATTCCGCACTATCAGCAGGCAAGCATAAAAGCCCCCATCTGGTGTCTAAAAGCGAGGGCTTAGAGCAGTGCAGGGAGGGCCTCATCCCAGCATCAGTGAGTGGATTGTTTGTGAGTGAAGCAGGAAGCCTCTTTGGGTGGGATCACTGCTCCACCCCACCTCCCAGGAGCTTTGGCACAGACTTACCTATAGTACGGCTTCTCTGGGAAAGCCCTTGGGTTCAGGAACGCCCGTTCCAAGAGCATTAGCTGGTCATTGACCATCCGTACCTGCAAGGGACTGGAGGGCATGTTGGTCACCCTGCAATCCAGCAGTCTAACTGCTACCTTTATATGCTTATGCCCCTCCCAGACACATGACCCCTGCGCATGCTCACTCAGGGCTGCTGTTCTGCAGTGCTGAGATGCGCCTGACCAAGGCCGCAGCTGCTGTCTCAAACTCCTTCACTGCGGTCACCAGGGGATCTGTGTGGGGAACATGCGGTTTAGCCCTGTCTGAGGATTGAGGGTTCCCTGAACTTCCATGTCAGGGTGTGCTTACCCAGGCTGATACTGTGCTGCTCCAGTAGGGTGCCAAGATCCGTCTGAGCAGCATTCAGGAAGCTGTGCAGCGTCTCACTGTAGTCACTGACATTGAGGGGCAGGAAGAGGCTGTCACTGAGCCGAAGAAGCACACTCCCAGCAGTCCGGCCCACGGCTTGGTGGCTGCTGAAATCTGTAGAGGAGACAAAAGGCTAGGACTGCATCTTTAGCTCATCTTTCTTTCCTCAGAATGTCCCCGTCCCCTCCTCACCAGGGTCCAGAAACTTCTCCACGTATTCAAACGTGTCAAAAGCCGTGTGGTAGGTAGGGTAGATCCTGGCTGAGGTCTTGCTCTAGAGGAGTAAGGAAGAGGGACCAGGCTGGGGGTGCACCCACAGTCAGCCCCACTTTGTGGGCTGTGTCAGCAGGGCCTCAGTCCTTATCACATCCAGGATGTGAGCTTCAGAATTCCCACTAAGAGGAGGAACTAACCCACCTAGTAGCTCCCATATAGGAACGAGGAGGAGCTTGGGGTTGTGAATCAGATATGGAGATCCCAGGTCTACCAGCCAAAGGCAGCATAGCCAGGGGAGAAAGGGCCTTAGCACATCCACTCAAGAGCTGCAGGCCAGAGGCACTGCAGCCTCCACCGCAGTCCCCGCAATGGGATTCCTCTTAGTTCCCTAACATGACCTGAGTAGTGCCAGTACTCACGAAAGCTTACTGAGCTCAATTCCGCTAGTCACTGCCATCCTGCAACTAGCTGGCAGCAGTGCTTTCTTCCTCCTGAGTAGGACATACCATGACACGGCAGGGCTTTGCAGAATGAGGAAGATGGAGCATGTCTGCATCAGTGCAGTCTGATGGGTATAAACATGCTCAGAGAACCCAAGAAAGTTGGTGTGACTGTTGGAATGTAATTGGCCCCCATAGGCTCGTATACAGTGTGGTGGTATTAGGAGGTGTGGCTTTGCTGGAGAAGGTATAGCCTCACTGAAGGAAGTGTGTCACTGTGGGGGTGGGCCTTGAGGTCTTCTATGCCCAACCTACAGTGACACAGTTCACTTCCTGTTGCCTGCAGATCAAGATGTAGAACTCTCAGCTCTTTCTCCAGCACCGTGTCTGCCTGCATGCTACCATGCTTCCCACCACGATGACAACAGACTAAACCCTGAAACTGTAAGCCACCCCAATCAGATATTTTCCTTTATAAGAGTTGTGGCCATGGTGTCTCTTCACAGCAATGGGAACTAAGACAGTTGACCTGTGTTGCCTAGTATTAATGACTAGTTTTAATGGTCAACTTGACACCATCCAGAATCACCTGGGAAGAGTCTGAAGAGATTGTCTAGATCAGAAGGGCCTATGGGCATGTCTGTGGGAGTCTTATCTTGATCGCATTCATCGAGGAGGGAGGACCTCAATGGATTACAACCCATTGAGGTGGGTTACCTCACCAGTAACACCATTCCCTAGGTCAGGGCGGAGAACTGAACTGAGCACCCGTAATCCTGCATGCACCCTTGCTTTCCGCCCTTCCCTGGGAATGTGATGTGCTCCCTGCAGCTCCTGCTGCTGCGGCTTCCTGCTGTAAATGACTGTGACCTGGACTCGGAGCTGAAATAACCCCTTCCTCCTCAAAGTTGCTTTTGTCAGGGTTTCAGTCATAGCAACAGGAAACAGAAATGGGCCAGTCGGTACCAAACCTTCCCCTGAGGTCTGATGCATCAGTACTGGGAGGGAAGTGGCGTTGAAGACTGCTCACCCGGTCATAGGTGTAGGCCAGGTCCATGGAAGAGATGCCCAGGAAGTGGATGAATGAGGCATAGTCGCTGCCTGCACCCAGTGTACCTAGACTAGAGGAGGGAAGAGAATAGCGTTTGGCGGGTGGACATGCTGGGCCTGTGATCCTGCTTTTCTGGTTTCTGGGCTCACCTGGGGACCAGGCCATACACTGTACTACTGCGGTTGGTATATCGGATCCAGTTGTCATAGATACTGAGGCCGCTGCGACCTGGTGCACTGATCTAGTACAGAGAGAAACATCTGGTGGCTCAGGAAACCCAGCCTTAACAACCGGATGGAGTCTCTGCCAGACCCCAATCTCCAGATCGACTGTGATCTCTGGGCTCCAGTCCTGCCCACCCCACATAGATCCAACACCACCCCTTGTACCTCTTTGGTGGCAGAGAAGATGACACTTTGTACAGGGGGTGTCCCCTGTGCCCGGAGGGTAGCATTGGCTGTGGGAGGAAGCAAGATATGTTCAGACCTAGCTCCTTCCTTCTCCAGGCCACTCCCAGCTGGCAGAGCCTCCCATACCGAACACAGAGATATCCACATTGATGTAGGCCACCGTGCGCTCCTGCAGCTTGCTGAGGAACTCCTACAGGGTGGGGGAACACCTCGGTCCATCATGGCCCCATCCAAAGACCCCTTCCACCCATTCCTCTGTGGGACTTACTCACCTCTGTGAATTCCGTAGAGCCAATGAGCCCGAATTCCTCTGCCCCCCAGCTGGCGAAGATGATGGATCTGCGGGGTCGCCAGGTGCCTGGAGAGAAGAGGCCATGAGGCGTCAAAGGGCAGGGTAACTTCTGGAGTAGCTGGGGACATGGAAGGAAGGGAGGAGCTACAAAAGGTGTGCACCCTCCTGTCACCCTTCCAGGAGACAGTCCCCTTTCTAGCCTCCCACTCTCAACACACCCTACCCTGGAATCCCTGGGTCAGGGATATTTGACCAAAATGCCCCACCTTCTCTCTGGTTCATGGTACACCTGCTTTGAGAAAACCTGAACCTCTACCCTCAATCTCCTAGCATCCCAGGAAATATCTGTTGTTGATACGTTGGTATTTGCCCAATGGCTTTATCCTAAAGCAGCCCTTACAATGGTATCTTTCCATTTCACAGTTGAAGAAACCAAGGCGCAGAGGACTTAAGTGACTTGCCCAAGGTCATAGCAGGTAGGCAGCAGAGCCAGGTTCAAATCCAGACAGCTGGCTCTAGAGCCCTGTGGTTTATCCAGTGCCTCACCCAGCCTCCCACAGTCCCCAGCCACCCAGAGACTCTATGCTTGCCCCTCACGGACTCCGTATTCCCTCAGCTCCGCGTGCTCCCTGTTTTGTTGTCACCCCTGGCTGCAATTGGATTATTTGATCATTATTGTTTGAGTCTTACTTTGTTATTTTCTGAAACAGTGTCATGCTATATAGTTCAGGTGGGCCTAGAACTACTCATGGAGCACAAGTCTTAAACTCACCATCCCCCTGCCTCACCTCCCCAGTTTTAAGATCACAAGTCTGTAGCTGAGGTTGAACTTGAACTTCTAATCCTCCTGCCTCCACTGGAATCAAATCCAGGGCTTCTTGGATGCTAGGCAAGCAGTTTAGCAACTGACCTGCAACCCCAACCCTTATTTATTCATTTACTTATTCCTTTTGAGATAGGGTCTCACTCTGTGGCCCTGGATGGTCTGAAACTCACTCTGTAGACCAGGCTGGCCTGGAGCTCCCAGCATTCCTGCCTAGGCCTTAAGAGATCTGAGCTTACAGACATAAGCCATCACACCTACCTCAGCTTTTGGCTTAAGGGAAAAAAAAATGTTTATATGCACTATGATTGCATGTTTGCGGCTACAAATCCCCATACTTTTCCTTGCCAGAGATGTAGAACCTGACTGTAATCAGGCTAGCCCAGACAAGAGCAGCTAAGGGGCTGCTAGAAACGGAAGGACCCCAGTGAGACAGGCACGGTGTGGTCCTGGATCAGACCCCCGAGGTTCTGTGGGTGCCAGTGGATGTTTTTATCATTTCCAGAAAGCACACATCTCCATACTATGTATTAGTATTCCCTGACAATCCACAGGTGAATCCATTATTTAGATTCTGCTACTTTGAGGTATTAACTTATAATCAGTGCATAAGGAAAAGATTAGCTATGCCAAAGTAACCCCTTGGTTTTTTGAGCTGAGGTCTCCATGGTCAGGAACTCATCAAGTAGGCTAGACTGGCTGGCCACAGAGCTCCGTGAATCTACCTGTCTACAGCTCACTACCTGGCCTCAGCTGGTCTTGGCTGCATCTGCTTGACCTCCTGGCACTGCTAACAACTCCCCAGTTCACGTCACAAGTGCCTTTTCCAACCTGGACACAGACACCCTCAACTTCCTTCCTGCCCTTTCCTCTGATAGCCACTGTCCCTGGCTGCTCAGCTTTCTCCCTTCCTGAGGGATGCTGGTGCTGGAATGTCACCAGAACAGTTAGACTTGCCTTAAAAGGCATGACACCTCCATGGACAGAGCCTGGACAGATAATGTTTACAGCCTGGGGAGCCTGGCTCTACTAGGAGCCTCCTAAAGATGGCTGCACATATCAGTAATCTGTTCCTTGAGCCCTGAGGCTCCCAAGGCCAGGGGCTGGTACCCAGGTAATTATGCCCCTAGGGCTCATGGCCTGGCTCCGGTGAGCCCTGGAGTTGGGAGGAAACAGAAGTGGGCTGGAAATTACTCTGGGGCTTCTGGAGGAGTTACCAGGAGAGAGGATAGCCTCACCCTTCTTTAGCAAGGTCCCCAGGACTCTGGAGATCTCCAGGAGGACGGCGGTACCAGTGCTGGGGTCCACGGCTCCGTGTACCCAGCTGTCCCGATGATTTCCATAGATCACATAACGATCTGAAGGGAGGACCAGAGTCGGAGGGGCAGAGAAGGGACAGCAGAGGGCAGGCAGACCAAGGTGGGCTGCAAGCAGGGCAGGCCCCAGGGGAGCGGCAGGGCTTGGTGCAAACAGGCTCACCAGGCTCCACTGCCCCCTGGATGATGCCCAGGACGTTGGAGGAGTTTCTCAGCTCCAGCCTGTTGTGAACTCTCACTTTCACCTCACTAGGGGTGGGATAAAGGATGTGATTAGAATTTAAGCACTCTCCTGTCACCCTATCAAATTTAGGAGAAAGTGAGGCCAAGAGAAAGGTGACAGACACCACCAGTCACTTGCCCAGTAGGGACCCAGAAAAGCAGTAAGTAAAGCTGTCCTTCTTTTGGTTGGAAGTCTCCTTGGCTTGGGAAGAGGGGACAGACACCTGGTGGCAGGAATGCTCAGATGGGGACGTTGGCCAGGAGTGTACTGGCCAGTCCTGGTTCAAGGGGGACAGTGGCTGGAGTGGGAAGTGGTGGGAGGGGCAGGGAGGGAGAACCCATGGGGTTTGGTGTGCCACAGTCTTTTCAGTGATATTTTCCCAAAGACCAAGCTGTTCTGGAGAGAGCTGGGAGATGATCATGAAGAGGGAGGAAAGAAAGTCAGGGAAGAAGGGAGTTGGGGGTACTGGAGGGAAGAGAGAAACTCCGCCTTACCTGCCTGGGAAGCTCCCGTCCTGCTTGAAGCCAGGCCCCAGATTGTAGTCACAGCCCAGTGCTCCCTTCCAGGAGGCACTGGCAGGGGATCCAGTGAGGTTACTGGGGAGGAGAAAGTGCAGTGAGGGTAAGTTTGGCATCTGCAGGTGTCTGGGCATGGGCAGAGGACTGGGCACAGGCTCACCAGAGCAGGTCTCTTGCATCCTCAAAGCCAATGGGCTGGGCAGGAATTGGGGGAATTCCGGAGATGTTGTTAATATCCAGGCGGAAAGAAGAGGGGTGAGCTGGAAGGTAGGGAGTCAGAGGGTCCCCAAAATACTCATAGTAGGAGCCTCGCTCCACACCTGAGGGAGGCAGTCCCCAAGAGTTGGGGAAGGTTTCGCTGGGCAAGCTCTTCCCATCATTGATGTCGCCAGGGTCTGTGTACACCAGCACTCCAACCACTCCATGTTTGGCAGCATTAATGGCCTGCAGAAGGCAGAGGAGGCTGTGCGTAAGTGACAGATGGGGACCAGGCATGCCCTATGCTGCCTCCTCGATTCTCTACATGGAAATCAGAATTGCTTTGTCTTCCCGTGAGCAAGAAAATTCTGGCCCAAGACATTTATGGTAGAACTACTTGGGCTACTGGCAATGTCTAGCTGAGAAAATGGGAGCAATCCTTGGATGGATACTATAAAGGAATGAGATGTAGCCGGGCGGTGGTGGAGCATGCCTTTAATCCCAGCACTTGGGAGGCAGAGGCAGATGATCTCTGTGAGTTCAAGGACAGCCTAATCTACAAGAGCTAGTTCCAGGACAGCCAGAGCTGTTACACAGAGAAACTCCCGTATCAAAAAACGAAAAAGAAAAATAAAAGAAAAAAAGAGATGTAAGTCATTTTGTGGTGGCAAATGCCTGCAATCCCCACACTCCAGAAGCATAAACAGGATTGTTGTGCAGTTGAGGCTAGCCTGGACCACAGAGTGCAACTCTGTTTCAAGCAGAAAAAAACAAAAACAAAAAAAGTGTATACCCTTCATAAGCAGCAGCATTCTTAACATCTAAAATGTGAGCCAAGGAAAGTGTCCATCGCGTAAGAGGTGGTATATATACTTGGATACAAGGTCTTATGCAACCCATGCTGATCTCAAACTCTCTAAGGATGACCTTGAACTTCTGATCCTGCCTTCACCCCCCCATCCCTCCAGTGCTGATATTACAGGCTTGTGCTATAGCACTCAGTTCTCTGGGCTGCTGGGGATCCGATGTAGGGCCTTGTGCATGCTCAGTAACCCATCGTACCAACTGAACGGCATTCCAGTCCAACTGTGCAATGTTATTTGGAACCTTGAAACTGGTAGGCTAGGTGAAATAAGTCAGATACAAAAGGCCACATACTGCCAAGTATGGTGCATCACAGTACTCAGGAGGCTGAGACAGGTAAATCTCTGAGAGTTCAAGGTCAGCCACATCTACACAGAGTTCCAGGACAGTCAGGGCTATGTAGAGAAACCCTGCCTCAAANAAAAAAAAAAAAGAAAAAAAAGGAAAAAAAGAAAATATAAATGTATGATTTTTATTTTTTAATTTATTTGTGTGTGTTTATTTATTCATTTGTTTGTTTGTTTGTTTTTGTCTTTTCAAGACAGGGTTTCTCTGTGTAGCCCTGGCTGTCCTGGAACTCCTCTGTTGACCAGATTGGCCTTAAACTCACAGAGTTCCTTCCTCCTGCTTCTGCTCCCCAGGCCTGGGATTAAAGGCTGGAGAGATGGCTCAGAGGTTAAGAGCATTGCCTGTTCTTCCAAAGGTC
>LOEQ01001671.1:41618-63328 GCA_001685075.1 Bramus lutescens | reverse complement strand
CTCCAGGCTTCTGGCCGTAGAGGGATGCTGTTCATTAGACCCCTCCAGGCTTCTGGCCGTAGAGGGATGCTGTTCATTAGACCCCTCCAGGCTTCTTTCTGCTCAGCTACTTTTCTAACTTCCAGAGCCACATGCCCAAAGGTGGCGCTGCCTATAGTGGGCTCTCTAATCAATCATCACCCTAGCTGGGAGCACATCTTAAATCCAGCACTTGGGAGGCCAAGGAAGGTGGATCTCTCTGGGTTCGAGGTCATCCTGGTCTACAGAGTGAGTTCCAGGACAGTCAAATGGTGAGACCCTGTCTCAAAATAAAAGGCAAAAGAGAGAGAAAATGCTTCACAGCTCAGATGATGAAGGCATTTTCCCATATTATGTTATCGTGTGTGTGTGACAGAGAACGACAGACGACCGGTAGATGTCAGCTGTCTCCTGTCGCCCAGGTCGTAGGATCTGGCTCAGGTCTTCAGACTTGGCTGTGGGCTCCTTCACTGGCTGAGCTTCTGGTTGACTTTGGAGTCATTTTCTCAACTGAGGCTCCCTCTTCCCAAATGACCCTTGACAAAAATCTAAGCACCACAAAAACTGCCCACCAGAACTAGATAAGACTGTACTGCTAAAGATACTGAGTCCCTTGGTTGCATGACGTGGAGAAATCGAGCTGCATCTGAGCTGGAAGTTTCTTCCATGCTGGCCAGCTCTCGGTCTCAGAACGTGCTGCACGTTGCTTGGGGAGAAAAGGCATCACCTGGCTGTAAACCTGTGAACTCCATCAATCAGCCATGCAGGATGTGTGCAGTTGTATAATAGTGGCATTACTGGTACAGGGTAATCCATCCAATCACACTCTGATTGGATTTGAAGTTCACTCTACAGGAAACAGTCTATGCCTGTTATGTAAATATGATCAAAAACCCATAGCAGGGGAAGTCATAGGTCCTGCCAAAACAGGATACTGTTTAGCTAAATTGGGGGTGGGGGAATGCAGTGGCATCCGCCTGTAATCCCAGCCCACCTACAGTGAGCTGGGAGGCAGAGATGGGAAAATCGCCTCGAAGCTTGTGAGCCAGCTAACTAGAATATTTACCATGGCAGAAATAGCAAGAGAGACCTTGTTTAATAAGGTGGAAAGAGAAACCTGACTCTCCAAGGTTATCCACATTTGTTGTGGCCCAAGAGCACCTGTGTGTGTGTGCCTGTGTGAATATTCATATGTGTGTGCAGGCGTCCACAGAGGACAGAGGTATTAGATCCCATGGAGCTGGAGTTACAGGCAGCTGTGAGCCATCTGATGTGGGTGCTGGGAACTCCGGTCCTCTGGAAGAGCCATATGAGCTCTTAACTGAAGAGCCTTCCCTCCAGCACAATAAAAAGGGGAAAATGTGTAAGTTTTAAAAAGAAAGGACAGATAGCCAGGCCATAGTGGTGCATGCCTTTAATCCCAGGACATGGGAAGCAAAGGCAGGTGAATCTCTGTGAGTTTGAGACCAGCCTGATCTACAAAGCAAATTCCAGGACAGCCAGAGTAACACAGAAAAACCCTGTCTCAGGAAAAGAAAAAAATAGAAAAAAAGAGAGTATTGTTATTGACATAAGCCACCATGCTTAAGATAGTTTGATTTATGGCAATCTTCTGACTTGTCTCCCTGGTCTGGGGGGTGGGCAGATGGGTGGAGCTAGTGGATATTTGACTAGGTAGACAGTGGGTAATGAATTGCCTGGAGTCTGACACAATCAGGAAGCAGAGGTCAGTAGCTTTCTGGAGGATGAGGAGAATGTCCGCTAGGATTGTTAGAGTTTCCTGGGCAGAGGTCTCGCCAGATCTGCTAGAGTTGCTCGGGGGTTGCGCAGCACAGGTGGAGCACACCCAGCTGTCCTAGAGAAAACAAGAACTAACCTGGGTGTGGTGTAACCGCAACACTCAGGGGTCTGAGACAGAAAGAAATAGAGTCTGCGGCTGGCCTGGGCTACAGAGCAAAATCACACACTCAAGCATTCTCGGCAGTACAAGAATCTGGAGCCTCCATAGTACAGAGCTACCAGAGAGAGCCATGATGGCTCCACCAGAACCACGCCCACAGCAGTGGGAGCTGTGAGTCTCACCTAACTGAGGCTGAGATGTAGAATCAGGCTTTTAACTTCTCCAACTGTCCAGGACAGAAGCTGGGAAAGGCTGGGACACATGCTGCCCTAACAGAGGCCTCTGTGACTGGCCAGGAGGAGTCCTGTGTGGCCTGCTCCCAGCTTCCCCTGTCCTCAGTCATGCTCTTTGTATCAAACTCTA
Organism: Bramus lutescens; assembly: GCA_001685075.1. Classification (NCBI taxonomy): domain Eukaryota; kingdom Metazoa; phylum Chordata; class Mammalia; order Rodentia; family Cricetidae; genus Bramus; species Bramus lutescens. The sequence continues at coordinate 61,047 of LOEQ01001671.1, read as the reverse complement.
GCTTGTCCACATCCCCAAACTCCACTTTCCCTTCAGTCTGGTTGTCTTCTCTTAGCCCCTCCCTACCCAAAGTACAGTAACTTGCCTGCCTTCTTCCACTGGCCCAGAAAACCCTTCCTGTACAGCCTCGGGCATTTCCAGCATTAGGCATGAACTCAACAGAGTGAGTCCATGTGCTCGGCATTTGACCCAGTGCAAACAAAGGCCTGTATGACCAGAAAAATCACTCTGTGTGTGGCCTCCCGGGGCAGAGCTCAGAACAATAAAAATACATCTTCCACTTGCTGTGCAACAGGAGGATCACAGACTGCCTTGTTGTGGTCAGACTGAGGGCCAGGCACAGTTTTAATCCTCATGCCAATCTCATGAGCCAGGTGCTGTTGTTATCAGGCCTGTTTCATAGGCGAGAAAACTAAGCCATGGAAATGAAGCAGTTTGCCCAGGTTTGCCCAACTAACGGAACGGGGTGAGTCTCAGTGGCACAGCACTGGCCTAGCATGTGCAAGAGCTTGGGTCCATTCCTGGCACCACAAAGGCAATCATGACAATAAAGCTGGGAGTGGGGACTACAGAGATGGCTCCTCCACTAAGGGTGCTTAGCTGCTCTTCCAGAGGACCTGGGTGTGGCTCCCTGCACACATAGAATGGCTCACAACCATCCATAACTCCAGTTCCAGAACTGCCCACTTCTGACCTCCAAAGGTACCAGGCATGTCCATGGTGCACAGACATGTAGGTAGGCAAAATATTGATACCCAAGCAAGATAAATGAATTTTAAATTTGAGAGCCTCAAAATACAAGGGTTGTGGATATAGCTGAATTGATGAGTGCTTGCCTAGCATACATAAAGGCCTGGGTTCAATTCCCAGTGTAGCATAAACTAGCTGTAGTGTGAGAGTACATGCTAGTAATGCCAGCACTCAGGAAGTGGGGCCAAGAAGGTCAGAGTTCAAAGTCATCCTTAGAGAAAAAGAAAGGTCAATTCCAGTCTGTATTCATCAAGATCCTGAAAAACTAGACCAGGCCATGGCCTTTAATCCCAGGACTCGGGAAGGAGAAGCATGTGGATCTCTGTGAGTTCAAGGCCAACCTGGTCTACAGAGTGAGTTCCAGGACAGTCAGGACTGTCCCACAGAGAAACCCTGTCTTGAAAAAACAAATAAATAAATAATGAATGAAAGAATAAGCAACCTAAGAAATAACTTCATGACAGATGGTGGTGGCGCACACCTTTAACCCCAGCACTTGGGAGGCAGAAGCAGGTGGCTCTCTGTGAGTCTGAGGCCAGCCTAGTCTACACAGTGAGTTCAAGGACAGCCAGGGCTCTAGGTTCAAGTCCCAGCACCCACATGGGAGCTTACAACTGCCTATAATTCCTGTTCCAGGGTATCTGACATCCTCACACAAACATACTGCATGTATGGCAGAACACCAATGTACATAAAATACAAATAAAAACTATTTAAAGGGGACTGGAGAGATGGCTCAGAGGTTAAAAGCACTGATTGATCTACCAGATGTCCTGAATTCAATTCCCAGCAACCACATGGTGGCTCACAACCATCTGTAATGAGATATAGTTCACTCTTCTGGCCTGCAGCATGCAGGTAGACAGAACACTGTATACATAATTAATAAATAAATTTTAAAAAATTATTTAAAAATAGCTTAGCAAATAAAGGGCATTCGCCACCAAGGCCAACAAGCGTTTTGATTCTTGGGACCCACATGGTAGATGGAGAGAAGTTAACTCCCACAAGTTATCCTCCGACCTCCACATGAGACACACACACTAAATAAATAAATGTAATAAGTTTTATAAATAAACAAAAAAATAAACACATAAAAAAGATAAAAATGTAGGACCAGTGAGTTGGCTCAGCAGGGTAGGTGCTTGCTGGCCAGGCTGACTCATGGTGGGAGGAGAAAACCAACTCCACGTCCACCCACCCAGGCTCACCATAGCCATGTGCATATATATATACACACACACACACACACACAAATAGATAAAATGTAATAAAAACAAAGCTAATAAAAATATAATAAGCTGGGCATGGTGTCACACACCTGCAGTTTGAACACTCAGGCAGCAGAGGCGGAGGGGTCATCAGTTCTAGGTCATCCGTAGCTATCCATGATCTTGAGGCCAGTCTTAGCTATATAAAACCTGTCTCCCTGCCAAAAAAAGAAAAAAGACAGTAAAAAAGAATAAAAAGATAGGGTTGTGTAGTTCAGTGGGAGATGACTTGCCTAGCATACAACAGGATCTAGGCTCAACCTCCAGTACCACATACATAAGTAAATCCAAGTAGGGCGGCCCCGTTCTCACCTCTGCCCTTTGCCACATGTCTGCTTTCTCCATCCAAAGACAGACTGCCATTTTATTGAAGAGAAAACAGATACTCAGAGACACTAAGAAGCTTAGTTCATTCTCGCCTGTGCTGGAGAGCGGTGGAACTGGGAGACTTTCTAGTTTCTGGTGCCTCAGGGACCTCAGTTAGGGTCCCTGCAAGTTCATCTCAGACCTGTGGAGAATCTTGGGGCCAAATCGTCCCCGAAGTTTCTGGGCAGAGCTAGGAGACAGCCATTTCAGGCACCCAGCCATTTGCCTGTGCTAGAGCTTATCGGGCCTGAGTTCCCTTGGGCAGCAGGACAGGGACAGGAAGCTCACGTGTTTCCCCTGTGTAGCAATTAGCCCAGCTAGCCAAGCAGGTCTGGCCTCTGTGACAGGAAGCAGAATATAGTGGATGCACAGTAACAGGGCTTGTGGCGTGCCAGACAAGGCACAGAAGATGGCAGCGGGGGGGGGACGGTGTGGGGAGAGCATGGCACAAGGCCGAGCAAGAAGACAACTTCTGCCTCATACACGAGACTATTTTTTTGGGGGGGGGTGTTTGTTTGGTTAGTTTTTCAAGACAGGGTTTCTCTGTGTAGCTCTTAGTGAACTGGAATTCAATTTTTAGACCAGGATAGCCTCTTATAAGACATTCTTACCTGTATAAGATATTTGAACCTTGCTGGGCTGTAGCGATGCATGCTTTTAATCCTAGCACTTGGGCGGCAGAGGCAGACAGATCTCTGTGAGTTCGAGGCCAGCCTGGTCTACAGAGCTAGTTCCAGGACAGGCTCCAAAAGCTAGGACCTCATACATCTGGCCCAGCCTTCTCATTCTTCCTTCTTTCTGGATGGGCAGTTTCTCTCCTCCCATTCATTCCCTGGTTCATTCACCTAACAGTCATTCACAAAGTTCGCATAGTACCCTGGACTTTGCTAATAAGCAGAAAAACAAAACAGACAAAAAATCTGCCTCAGAGCAGGAGAGATGGCTTGGTCCTTCCAGAGGACCCCGGTGTGGCTCCCAGCACCCATATGGTGGCTCATAACCATCTGTTATAACTCCAGTTCCAGGGGAGCTGACCCCTCTTCTGACCTCGGCAGGCACTGCACACATGTGATATACAGGCATATGAGCGGACCAACTCATACACATAAAATCAAGTAATAACCATAAACCTGGCCTCCATGGAATTTATGGTCTATAAAAGATAAACAGAGAAATCAGCCGGGAAATACACAGAACAGCAATGACTAAATGGTAAGGGCAGAGAAGCTGGGCCAGGCTGGGCGGGACCAGAAGCAAGGAAAGGAAAGCAGGGCTGGGTAAGGTGGTGCGTGCCTTCAGTGCCAGCATTTGGGAGGTCTCTGTGAGTTGGGCCAGCCTGATCTACACAGTGAGTTCCAGGACAGACAGGAAACCCTGTCTCAGAAACCAAACCAACAAATGAAGGGAAGCACTTCCATCTCAGCAGCAGGGAAGACAGAAGATAGAGTGTAAACACAGGCAGGGAAAGGCTGGTGAGACGCTTGATGAGCAGGAGAACTGGGGATCATTTGCCCCAGACAGCAGGAGTACAGGGTTGGGGATGTAGCTCATTTGGGATGTGCGGTGCTTACTTAGCATGCACAAAGCCAGGAGTTAATCCTCAGTGTTACATAATTTGGGTGTGGCGGTACATGCACTTAGGAGGTGGACACAGGAGACTCAGGAGACATTCTTGGCTACATAGCAAGTTTGAGGCTAACCTGAGCAAGATATAAAACAAAACAAGCACTAGGCCCAGAGGAAGAGCAGTTACAACCCACTGATCACATAAATAGTTCTGGTTAAGCTGAAAGACTGTGTAATGTGTATGTATGGGGTGCTCAGGGGTCAAAGGACAACTCTTGCAGAATAATCATTTTGTGCACTGTGAAGATGTGTTTCTCTCATCTGCTTAATAAAGAGCTAAATGGCAGATAACTAGGCAGAAAGGGGTTAGGACTTGCAGACAGGGAGAGAGCTCTGTGGGATGAGGGAAGGAGGAGATGTGGGGAGACACAGGGAGAAACAAGATGAGTTTACCATGCTGATGAAAGGTACCAAGCCATGAGGTAGTACATAGATAAAAATTATGGGCTAATTTAAGTTGTAACAGCCAGTTAGGAACAAACCTAAGCTATTGGCCAACATTTGTAATTTATAACAAGTCTCTTATAGTCATTTGGGAGCTGGCAGGCAGGACAGGAAAGTCCATCTACCGACAACTTCTAAGAGTATTCTCTTCTTCCCCCAAGGGGGACCCAGGTAGCAAACTTAGGTTGTCAGGTTGGTACCAGGTGCCCTTACCTGCTGAGCATTTTTTTTATAAACATATCTGTTTGGGGGTAGAAAGATGGATGAGTAGTCAAGGGCACTGCCTGCTCTTCCAGAGAACCCAGGTTTGATTCCCAGCACCTGAATGGGAGCTCACAACTGTAATTCCAGTCTGAGCAGATCCAGCATTCTATTCTGGTCCCCAAGGGCACCAAGTGTGCATCTGGTGCACATACATAAATGCAGGCAAAACACTCATACATACGGAATAAAATAATACATACATTCATACATACATGCAGAATAAAATAGTAATACAAAATACTGTTTTTTTAAAAAAAATAAGTATTATATCTGCATGTGTGTGTGTGTGTGTGCGCACCATGTGAAGAGGTCCCCTGGGACTGAATTAGAGCTGTGAGACACCATGAGGGTGTTGGGAATCCTCTGTGGGAGCAGCCAGTGCTCTTAGCCACTGAGCCATCATCTCTCCAGCCCCTCTCCAAAGTCTTCTAATGCTAGTATCTTATAAACACAGGACAACTATCAAAACTAAGTTCTTTATTTTGATTTAACCAGGGGGATAGAGAGATGATTTAGGTTAAGAGCTAGTTCCAGGACAGGCTCTAAAAAAAAGAACACTGGCTGCTCTTTCAGGGATCAGGGGTTCGATTCCCAGCACCCGTAAATGTATCCCTCATCCTTCTGGAGGCCAGAAGTCCAGAATCTAGATGTCGACAGGGTCACATGCTTTCTTTCAGGGTCCATGGTCTTTTCCCACCCTTGGCTTGCTGCTGTATAGCACTAGTCTCCTCCTTTCTGGTAACTCAGGAGATTTTTGTGTGTGCTGTTATCTTTACTCAGTGTTCTCTTAGTGTGTTTATCCCTGTCTATTCTTTTCCTGGAAGGACTCCATACTGGATTCTGACCTATTGTGCACAGGCCCAAGACAGTTTTCTTTAATAGCCAATGGTATTCATAGCATACAGAGGGGGATTCCACATCACTGATCCACAGATGAATATGAGAAAGAGAAGAGGAAAAGGATGAATAAAGCCAGTTGTGGTGGTCCATTCCTTTAAACCAAGCACTCAGGAAGCAGAGGCAAGAAGATCTCTGAGTTCCAATTTGAAGCCATTCTGGTCTACATATCAAGTTATAGGCCAGCCAGTCAAGGTTACATGATGAAACCCTGTCTCAAAATAACAAAACAAAAACATAATGATTGTATTTTAATTTGACATTTTCACAGACCCTAGTCTCAATAACATGATGTTCATAGTCATCAGTATAAGGACTTTCAACACATCTTCCAGGGAGCATAATTAACCAACAATAGACAGTAAATATACAGAAGCAAGTTCACAAACTGGTAGTTCTGGATTATACTTGTACCCCAGCATTTAGGAAGCTGGAGCGACTGGATTGCCATGAGCTCATGATCAGCCTGAGCTACATAAAGAGTGCCAAGCTAGTCTGGACTATAGGATGAGCCTATCACCAAAAAAAAAATTAAGCCGAGTGTGGTGGTGCATGCCTTCAATCCCAGCATTCGGAGGCCAGCCTGGTCTACAAAGTAAGTTCCAGGATAGCCAGGACTATTACACAGAGAAACTCTGTCTCAGAGAGAAAAAATTAAACTAAAACAACACAACAAAAACCCATGTTCAATGTCATTATCCAACAGAAAAGTCTTCTACTATGTTAGTTTTTGAGATAAGCTCTGATCTTGAGGCTTGGTGGCTAATGCCTTAACCTACTAAGCACCTTGCTGGTCCTATTCATTTATTTATCCTATTTATTTATTTTATTTGTTTGTTTAGGCAAGATCTTACTGTGTAGCTCAGGCTGACCTTCAAATCAGAATTCTCCTGCCTCAGCTTCCCAAGTGCTAGGATTACAGGCATTACCGCAATTTTCTTTTTTTAAAAAAAGAGATTTATTTATTTATTTATTATGTATACAGTGTTCTTTCTGTCTGTATGCTTGCTGGCCAGAAGAGGGTACCAGATCTTATTACAGATGGCTGTGAGCCACCATGTGGTTGCTGGGAATTGAANCACCATGTGGTTGCTGGGAATTGAACTCAGGACCTCTGGAAGAACAGTCAGTGCTCTTAACCTCTGAGCCGTCTCTCCAGCCCCATTACCTCAATTTTCAATACTAAGATTCTTTTGTGCTTGTTTGTTTTGTTTTTCAAGACAAGGTTTCTCTGTGTAGTCCTGGCTGTTCTGGAACTCTCTCTGTATACCAGGCTGGCCTCGAACTCACAGAGATCTACCTGCCTCTGCCTCCCAAGTGCTGGGATCAAAGACGTACACCATCATTGCCTGACTTACTGCTAAGATTCTTGAAATGACAAGATTGGGAAGATGAATGGTTTGAGGCGGAAGTAGATGCCCATGTGTCTCTACAGGAGTTTCTATGGGGGTGATGATTATCTTGATTGAAATGCTGGTTACAGAGATCTATGCAATAATAAAAAAAATCACAGAAGTAGGCCTGGCATGGTGACATACACATGTAATCACAGCACTAGAGAGGAAGATGCAGGAGGACTGAGAGTTGGAGGCTAGCCTGAGCTACATGGTGAGACCCTACTCAAAAACAAAAACAAGTTGGATGCAGGGCAGTGGTGGCGCACGCCTTTAATCCCGGCACTCGGGAGGCAGAGGCAGGAGGATCTCAGTGAGTTTGAGGACAGCCTGGTCTACAAGAGCTAGTTCCAGGACATACAGGCTCCAAAGCTATAGAGAAACCCTGTCACGGGGAAGGAAAAAAAAACAAGTTGGGAGAGACGGCACACACCTTTATCCCAGATCTTGGGATGCGGAGGCAGGCAGATCTTTATTAGTTATAGGCCTGCCTCTGATCCTGAGTGCATTAAGGGCTGAACACTATGCCAGCCGACCCTGTATTAAACAAAAAGTCAGGGCAGATGGCACAACAGGTGACGAGAACCTGAGTTGAAATCCCTAACACACGTGTACAAAATTGTCATGGCCATATTGTCTCTGTAAGCCCAGCCCTGTGGAGGGAGGATCCAGAGGACTTCCATTTCTATGGCCTAGTTCCAGCGTCATTGAGGGACCTTGTCTCATGGGAATAAAACAGAGTGAGAGCAGGATTACACACACACGCTCACATACACACTTGTAGATATAGAATAAAAAATACATTTAAACCCCCAAAGAATTATAGAATATACATATCATACACAAGACAAAATGGAAGTTGGCGTACACAATACCTCAGAGTCTTTGCTGTAGAATATTATTTTAAGACGTGTTACGTTTGTTTATGCTATGGAACATTTGTTTAATGATGCAAAGATGTGTTGCATTCTTCTATGTTGCATTTGTTTAACTCCTTGAAGCTGTGTTACTTTGCCTGCCTAAAACACCTGATTGGTCTAATAAAGAGCTGAACGGCCAATAGCTAGGCAGGAGAAAGGATAGACGCAGTTGGCAGGCAGAGAGAATAAATAGGAGGAGAAATCTGGTAAGAGAGAATCGGGAAAGGAGAAAAGGGGGAGAGGAGGACATCAGGGATCAGCCACCCAGCTACACGGCAAGCCACAGAGTAAGAAGTAAAGAAAAGGTATACAGAAATAGAAATAAAGCCCCAAAGGCAAAAGGTAGATGAGATAATTCAAGTTAAGAAAAACTGTCAAGAAACAAGCCAAGCAAAGACTGGGCATTCATAAATAAGAATAAGCCTCCATGTGTGTATTTATTTAGGAGCTGGGTGGCAGGTTCTCAAAGAGCCAAAAGAGTGAAAATACAACCAACAAGATTTTGTCTAGAAACATCCTTGGATTAGACAACCAGACCCCAGCCAGAATCACCAGCTGATCCCCTCTGTGGAGGCTGGGCCTGACAGCCAGGTAGGCAGTTGGTTCTCTGCTTACTGGCTATGTGGTTAGCAGAAAGTTACTTAACCTCTATGGTTAAAAAAATATATACTATTGAGAACAAGTGAGTCTTAAGTGGTCAGCCCTAAATGAGACAGCTATATAACCCCTGCTAAAACTCAAGGAACATGGAGGAGGAGAGGGTTGAAAGAATGCCATGATCCAAAGGACGGGAGGGTGGTGAACCGCTGTTCAGGACATGGCATGGCCGTTACACAGAAACCCAAGGCAGCAGTGGTTGCTTGCACAAGACTGGACCCATTAATGTTTCATCATGGGGCCTGGAGAGACAGCTCAGCAGTTAGAAGCACTTGCTGCTCTTTCAAAAGATCCAGATCCAATTCTCAACATTCACACGGGGCTCGCAACCATCCATACCTCCAGTTCTGTGGGATCCAACCCCTCCCTCCTGACCTCTGAAGGCACCAGGCTAGCACGTGGTGCACACACATGCACAAAACACTCAGACACACAAAAGGAAAGTTGCAAAAAAAATTTAGTTTCATCATGGATGGGGGAGAGGTTCGTCAGGACCCACCCCTCTCCGTGAAACTGTCGATGGTTAGCGACTGCTGGGGACCATAATCCTCAGTGGTGCAGCACTAGGAAGCTGCCTTTACTGGGGTAAATAACTCCTCATCCACCCTCATGCAAGCAACCTGGGGTAAGTAAAATGGACCACACACAAAAGACATGAAAGATGGAACAGGAATTGATGGGAACAAGGGGGCTTGTGGGATAGAGCAGGGGGTGGGGGTGGGTTATGGGGGATATGATTAAGGTGCGATATATATGTAAGTAATTGTGAATGAATAAAGAAAACACGAGGAAAAAAACCTAATTCTCTTTCAGTAGTGGTTTTTTCTCTTGTAAAATGAGCCTGTTTTAACATTGCCCACTTTGTGTGGGGTTTCCTCAGCCAGCACCCTTAGATGCTTACTGTGAGCAGGGGGCTCAGGGCTTCCTTTCTGGAGATGACTGACAGAAAGCCTGCAAGGGGAGGATCATCTACCAAGATGGAGAAAACGCTTGGTTGAGGAAGGCCTTGTAGCACAGGGAGCTGGGGGTTCGCAGGCAGAAGACATCGTATACCCCTCAGGGACCTAAGAGGACCACAGACACCAAGGCCTCAGGGACACCTGAAGACTGAGAGGAGAAAGCCATGAAAAGTACAGACCCAGGGTCCTGAGCCATCAGTTCTGAGATGTCAAGTGTGTAGCACAGGTCTGGAAGCTCTGCCACGCAGGGCACAAGCCTGAGCTACCTGAGTGAGTTCAAGGCCAGTCTGGGACCCTGGGACCCTGACTCAAAATGTATAAAAAGGGATGGGGTGGGGATGGGGCAAGCACTGGCTGCTCTTCCAGGGGCCCAAGTTTGATTCCTAGGACCCACACTGTGGCTCACAATCATCTGTAATTTCACTGCCAGCGACTCAGACATCACCTTTTCTAGGCACAGGCACGCACATGGTGCAAAACGCTCATACATAAAATAAAAATAATAATAGTAAAACAGAGGACTGGGTGAGAGAGCAATTTGCCTAGCATGCTATCTGAGGCTCTGCAGTCAACTCAGGCTTCTTCATTGCACCAGGAGCATGGAGAGAGTCTCTCTCTCTCTCTCTCTCTCTCTCTCTCTCTCTCTCTCACTCAGAGACTATTTCTTGGATCCAGATAGAAAGAACTATAGATTCAGGAAGGAGGCCCATGGTGACCCAGAAACTCAGAAGAATCTGCACAGACACAGAGACAGAGGAACCCAAAGATCCAGTGAGCTCAAGACTGTTCCAAGGCATCTTGGTGAACCAAAACACACCCACCAGCCAAAGCCAGGCCTCATGAGGGAGCTCAGTATCAATACTGCACCAGAAAAGGGATTTCAGCTCCCTGCAAATCCAATGGCGTTTCAGGCTTGAGGACCCCCCTGGTTGGCTTGCCTTTAGCCTCTCTTATGAGCCTGGAAGGCTTTTATGATTATAATTAATTAACTAATTAAGTTTTTGTTTTTTCAAGACAGGACCTCCCTATATAGCCTTGCCTGTTCTGGAACTCATTAGACCAGGCTGACCTGGAACTCAGGGATTTGCCTGCCTCTGCTTCCCAAGTGTTAGGATTAAAACTGTGACACCACGCTCAGCTGGTTGTCCTTTTTCTAAGATCATCTCAAGTAAGTGGAGGGAACAGGAAGTTTTGAGAAGCTCCTGGCTAGTCAGTTGTAAGGCAGGAAGGTGACTGGGCTCCTGGTAAGGGGGCAAAGTTATCGGGCATGTTAAGCCCCACTCCCTCAACCCCTCCATCCCCANGCCCTGATTGGTCTAAAGGGAGGTGGAGCCACACTAGGGCTATTTAAAAGTGCTAGCCTGGGCCCCAGAGGGGAAGGTTTAGGATCTATCTAGTAAGGCCCAGAGATGAAGGAGGTTAGGCTAGCTGTGTGATTAGGAGGTTAGGCTGTGCCACCCTCGGAGGATGGGGCAAGGCTTAGCAAAGCAGCTTGCATGTCTGGGGTAGCCCCTTGGCTTGCTCTAAATCCAAGTATTTGGGGTTTGGGATGTACCTCAGTGGTAGAGCGCTAATTTACCAAGTGCAAGACTCTGGTCTCCATTCCCAGCCTCACAAGGGTATGGAGGCGAAAAACTAAATAGTAGATAACATTTATTTATTGCGGTCAGAGCAGGGTTTGCCAAAGTGCAAGAGTGAAGGTCAGAGGCCATCTTTGAGGAGTTGCTTCTCTCTTCCCACCCTATAGGTCCTAAGAACATCAGGCTTGTGGGGCATAAACCTGAGCCACCTGACTGGCCTATGCTGAGTGTGTAAAATCATTCTCTCTGATCCTCAGCTTCTTTTCTGAAGTTTTTTGGGTTTTTTGAGACAGGGTTTCTCAGTAGCTATGAGCTACTCCTGGAATTCACTCTGTAGACCAGGCTGGCCTCAAACTTGCAGAGATCTGCCTGCCTCTGCCTCCCAAGTCCTGGGATTAAAGGTGTGTGCTGCCGCCACCGACCAGCCTTAATTTATATTCTATTAAATTCTTTTTGGCTATCGTTGTTGTTGTTGTTTGTGGTTTTTGTTTTGTTTACAAGACAGTATTTCTCTGTGTAGCCCTGGCCATCCTGGAACTTGCTCTATAGACCAGGCTGACCTGGAACTCAGAGATCCACCTGCCTCTGCTTCATGAATGCTGGGATTAAAGATGTGTGCCACCACTGCCCAACTTTATTAAATTATTTTGGTTTATTTTTTTAATTTTATTGTGTGAGTGCTTTACCTTGCATCTGTGTCTGTGCACGTGTATGCCTGGTGCCAGTGGAGGCCAGAAGATGGCATTGGCTCCTGGAGACCTGGAGATATGGATGATGTGAACTCACATATGACTGCTGGGAACGGAACCCAGGTCCTCTGTGTTGGGAAGCTCTGCCCATCCCCACTCCTCCCATTCTGCCATAGACAGCTCCTCCTCTGGAACTGCTCAAGACTGCCTACAGGCTAGTTAAGACCTGGCCCATAGATCTGCCATGTGCTCTCCTGCTCTCTCTCCTGCCTTCCTGAGACTCACCAGGGAATTGCTCCATTCTGCTCAGTTTATTAAATCTGGATTTATTAATTCAGTTTGATGTGGCTTATTACTTCGGCAGAGGAACCCAATAACCAGGGCTCCAATACTTACTACTCTGCAAGATCAAAAACTGCTCTTAACCACTAAGCCATCTCTCCAGGCCACAAGAAACCCTGTTTTAAAATAAAGAAACTGGGCATGGTGTCATATACCTTAAATGCCAGCACTGAGGAGACAGAGTGGGTGAATATCTGTGAGTTCAAAACCAGCCTGATCTTGAATGAGACCTTATCAAGCAGAAAAGGGGGATGGTGCCTAGAGGGACAATCAATCGCTTGGGCTCTTGGAACCCTATGGGCCCCATCTTTACTTTTCTGAGGCCTCGGTTCTCTGTAAAATGGGTCTCTGATCCAGTCATCTTCTGTAGACAGAAGTTTCTGTCCCACATGGTCCCCCAGTCATTCAGTTCCCAAATAAACACACAGAGGCTTATATTAATTATAAACTGTTTGGCTTATTAGCTCAGGCTTATTATTAACTAGCTATTACAACTTAAATTAGTCTATAATTCTTGTCTATGTTTAGTTACATGGCATTCTCATCTTGCTTCCTCTGTGTCTGGCTGGTGCCTTTCCTCTTTCCAGAATTGTCTTAGTCTGGTCGCCCTGCCTATACTTCCTGCCTGGCTACTGGCCAATCAGCATTTTATTAAATGAATATGAGTAACAAATCCTTATGGTGTACAATAGCATTATCCTACAGCAATCTTCCAGCAGGAATAAAATTAAAAACTCTCCCAGCTAAAGCAAAGCTCCACTGAGGTAGACCTTGCTGCTTGCTAGAGGCTGCCTGCGGTACTGGGAGGGTTCACCTGGGGGACTGGTATGGAATGAGGAGGGCCCAAGGGAGTAAAGACATGAATAGTGGGATCAACCCTGCCATGCAGGTGCCCAAGGCCTTGGCCTTCTCCCTCCCAGTCGGCAAGTTTAGTACATGTGGAGTCACACTTGCACCTGGTTTGGAAGGGGCTTAGAAGTGGGTGTTCCTCATATCACTACCAGCAAGGGGTCCCCTGCTTCTCTACCTCAGAACCCAGAAGGCATCAGGCAGCAAAAGCACAGACAGTACCAGCTCGGCACCTTCCAGCCAGTGGCCAGTTGCTGTCATCCTTAGGTGCAGTGTCCCTTCTCTGACATCACTCTATTCTGGGTGTAGAGGGGGATTGAACAAGCAGAGGTGTCATGTCAGAACATATGGGAAGAGCTCATGTGGAAAACAGCTCTAGAGCCTGTCTAGAAATAGTTTTAGGGTTAGGACTGCTTGTAAGTGAGACATTGTGGGTTGAGGGTATAGCTCAGGGGTAGAGTGCTTGCTGGGAATACATAAGATCTTGGGCTTGATCCTCAGCACTGAAGAAGGAAGCAAGAAACAGAGGAGACATGGTGACCAGGCAGAGTAGTGGGCACAGAGGGAGAGATGGTGGCCAGAGTGGTGCTCATCAGGAGGCAGAAGCAGAAGGGCCAGGAGTTCAGAGTTAGGGCTGGAGAGATGGCTCAGCAGTTAACAGCACTGACTGCTCTTCCAGAGGACCAGGGTTCAATTCCTAGCACCCACATGGCAGCTCACAACTGTCTGTAACTTCAGTTCTAGGGGAATCTGGCACCCTCACATAGACATACATGTAGGCAAAACACTAGTGCACATAAAATAAAAATAAATTTTTTCAGGCGGTGGTGGCGCACACCTTTAATCCTAGCATTCACCTCCGTCTCCGTCCGCCTAGAGACACTCAAGCTCGCCAGCCTGGTCTACAGGCACCAAAGCTACAGAGAAACCTTGTCTCAAAAAATAAAAAAAAATAATAAAAAGAGTTCAAAGTCATCTTCCATTACATAATGAGCTTGAGAACTGTCTAGCTTACAAGAGACTTTGTTTAAAAAAAATTCAAACAAAGAAATGAGGCATGGTTCCTTCCCGGGACTACAGTCAAATGTACTGTATTAATTATTATAATACAGCCCCCTATCCCCAGTGACATAATGAGAACCGAAAAGAGGGAATATCTATGTTGGGGGTATAAGCTCAATGGTAGAGCCCATACCACACCACAGGCTCAACCCTCAGAACCTCCAAAACAAGTCCCAAAGGTGAATTTATTGTTAACGGAGAGGGAAAGTCTTCCTAGAGGAGGTGACATTTAAACTGAACCTAGGCCCTCATGGAAAGATAGTCCCACACCCCAGGCATGGCGGCAAGGCATGCTCCAGGAGTGGCTCCCAAGGAGAAGAGGCAGGAAAGATTGGAGTCTAGGGCATCAGAAGCCAAGATGAAGACCTCAAAGTCCCTGAATATTCCTCCTCCTCCTCACTCTTTCTCCCCTTTCCTCCCCCCCTCTCTCCTCTTCCCTCCTTCCCTTTCCTCATTTTTTTTAAACAAGAAACCTGCTATGTCCACACTTGCCTAAACTCATTGTGCAGCATAGGCTGGCCATACCTTACATCAGTCCTCCTGCTATAGTCTCCCAAGCATTGGGATTACAGCCTGTGTGATCACATGGGTGTGTGTCCGTGTTTCTAGAGGTGAACCCAGGACCCTGTGCATGCGAGGCATGCCCTCTTGCTGCTGATTTACACACCCAGTTCAACATGGACATTTTGAAGAGTCCTCCTACCTCAACCCCAGCCATTTCGTTAACCTAGAAACAGTGACAGTTTTTCTTAAGTTTAAAATAGTATCTGTTATTATAGTGTTTATGTGATGTGCATGTATGTGTGTGTATGTAACAGATATATGTTTCTATATATATGGTATACATATATTATAAACAGAAGTTTCTTTCCCAACTACCTGTTCCCAAATACCCAGTAGCCACTTCCCAAATTACCACACAGAGGCTTATATTAATTATAAATGGTTAACCAATGGCTCAGGCTTATTACTAACTAGCTCTCATATTTTAAGTTAACCCATATTCCTTATTTACATTCTGCCACATGGCAATACCTTTTATAAGCATGACATGTTCATCTTCTGTTTACTCTGCATTTGGCTGGTGACTCCTGACTCTGTCCTCTCCTTCCCATCATCCTTAGTTTGGTCACCCTGCCTATACTTCCTGCCTGGCTATTGGCCAGTAAGCATTTTATTAAACCAATTTGAGTGGCAAATCTTTACAGTGTACAATAGGATTTTTCCACAACATTTCCCCCTTTTGTCTAATTAAAAAGGAAGGTTTTAACTTTAGAATAGTAAGATCTTATACAATAAAAACAGTTATCAAGTAGGAATTACAGATACACTATCCAGTCTATTTGTATTTGGCAAAATTTGAGAAAATACTCTATTATCTATCTTATCTTTGAGAGTCTAAAGTTTTGTATCTAATTTACTTTCTATTATAACTAAGGAAAGCTATTATAACTATTTAGTCTTCAACTCCATCAAAAACCCAGAAAGGTGAAATGTTGCCTAACAACAGAAACAGTCACCCAGAGTTCTTCTGTAACATTGGGGCATCCAACTCTGGCCCACAGACCTAGCATGTCTGACAGACTTTCCTGGGAAGCAGGGAATTCTGAAGGAGTGCCCTGCTTGTCTTGACAAAATTTGGCAATCACCTTTTTTTTTTTATCCTGCTAGTCCAGTTGTCATCACCTTTTTTTCGTCATGCTGGTCCAGTTTGGACAGTAACTGTCAGCAATTGAGAGAAGGGCAGTTCTTTGCCCATATGGCTAGCTTTTACCATAAAGAAAACAAACTTTATATGTAGTTTCTTTGATGCCTATCATCTTCTCGAGTAGATTGGTGTTGCCAGGAGTAGATGTGTCTCACTGTCATGAAAAGCCTTAGGTTATTAAACATATTAAATGCCATATTCTGTACACCTTTCAAGTGTTTGAAGACCATCTATCTAAATATATCTGTATATGACCTTGAAAACATACCTAACACGACTATAAATTTGACTATTACAGATAACTATTAATCTGTATTTCTTAATTATAAATTATGTTTTCAAATGAGTTGCATAAATATAATACATTAAATAAGAGTAGAAATATGCATACAGTATAACAAAATTAACTTTAAGTTTGTATCAACAAACCAAAATCCATACCAATGGAAAATATTTAAGATTAAGAGCTGGGTGGTGGTGGCCCACACCTTTAATCTCAGCACTTTGGAGACAGAAGCAGGTAGATCTCTATGAGTTTGAGGCCAGCCTGGTCTACAAGAGCTAGTTACAGGACAGCTATGGCTGTTACACAGAGAAACCCTGTCTCAAAAAACAAAAACAAAAAAGATTAATAGTTATTTTTGGATGAAAGTAGATTTAATAATCTACCCTTTTATCCTATCATTTCTGTCTATTGCCCCTTTTTCTTTTCAGAAAGAGATCCTTGAATCTAATCTCCTTTATTCAGCATTTTTTTCTGACTATTACCGATAGCAATGTATAACCAACCCCCCTTAAATGATAACAAACATCCATAACGATTTTTGGGGGACTGTAGGCTTAGCTCTCTAGACTACTTCCTACTGACTGGGGGGGCACTGGTACTATTTGAGCAACCCTGTGAAAATTTAGGATTATGGTCAAGTCCTGGCTGGAGCATTCTGTGAGACTGGATCATCTCCGCCAGGAGCTTTGAAGCTGTTCTGGATGCAGAACTCAGAGGAAACTGCAACAGAGATTCTCTGAAACAATGGATCATCTGGGTCATTCGTTCCCATCAGAGATTTTTCAGGGAGGGGTCTTCCTCAATCAAACCTGATTTTTCTTAACCCAGAATGAATCCATGCCTTCATATTTCCTGTGGAAATAAAAGCAGAACTTCTTTCCCAAAATAACATATCTTTTGACTTAAATTTTGAAGTCATGCTATTTTTAAAATATATAGGTTAGTTTAATCTAGCTGCTTTCATAGTCAAATGTCTCTCAGCAGCTATCATTTGCTCATTGGCAGTCAAAGATTTAAAGACAACACAATAACATACAGTATCCAGACTCTGTGTGTTTTCCATATTTATGTGACTTATTACATTTTTAATTACTCTATTTCTTTTTTTGTTTTGTTTTGTTTTGTTTTGTTTTGAGACAGGGTTTCTCTGTGTATCTCCAGCTGTCCTGGAATTCACCCTGTAGACCAGGCTGGCCTTTAACTCACAGAGATTCTCCTGCTTCTGCCTCCCTGAGTGCTGGGATTAAATGCATGTGCCACCACCACCTGGCTGATCTATTTCTTTTTTGAGGACTTTCTATACCCTTTTTCTTTTCTCTCCCAAGCCTATGTAGATTTTTAAATAAACTGTAATCCATTAAGAGGTTGTGGGGTTTTTTTTTTTAGTTTTTGGTTTTTTATTCTTATTTATTTATTTATTTATTTATTTATTTATTTATTGTCTAAATCTGTCTTTACTGCATCTCCATCTCTATCTTTTGCTAACCAATAAGTCTTTAAACTGCTAAGCAGTGTGGCTATGACTAAAGCAACAGTTTTGGGGACTGGCTCGGCCCCGTTACTTGGTTCCTTGAGAGGCTTGTCTTATGGTAGAGGTATGTTTACCACCAGCTCTAGGAACAACGTTTATAGCTCCAAATCTGTGAAGTTTCTGGATTCATGCCACCACTGAGTAGTATACCACCAGCTGCTCATAAAGTGTTGGCAGCAGGGCCTCCTTACCTCCCCCCCAGACAGGGTTTCTCTGTGTAACAGCTCTGGCTTTCCTGGAACTCACTTTATAGACCAGGTTGGCCTCAAACTTATGGAGATCCATCTGACTCTGCCTCCCAAGTGCTGGGATTAAAGGCATGTGCCACCACAACCTGGTAGCAGAGCCTCTTAAAAGAGTCAAAATGCTGAGTTAGGAAGCCATCTCTTAAAAGAGCCGTACCTCTGCTCACTGTCGGCAAACAGAGCCCACTAGAGAAAAAATGGTTGCCAAGGAACCCAGTTTGACTCTGTTTTTATGTGTTTAGAATCCTTTTTTAAGTTTTGTGGGTCTTATGTGGAAATTCTGGCCCCATATTGAAGTGCCATATATAGGCGGAAGCTTCCTGCCTCAGAGCCACTTGGCCCCAAATACCCAGCAGCTACTTCCCAAATCACCACACAGAGTCTTATATTAATTACAAAAGCTCAACCAATAGTTCAGGATTATTACTAACTAGCTCTTACATTTTGGGTTAACCCATATTCCCTATTTACATGCTGCAACACGGCAGTACCTTTACGAGCATGGCATGTTCATCTCCTGCTTCCATGGCATCTGGCTGGCGTCTCCTGACTCTGCCCTTCTCCATTATCATTAGTCTGGTTGCCCCACCTATATTTCTTGCCTGGCTACTGGTCAATCAGCATTTTATCAAACCAGCTTGAGGGTCAAATCTTTACAGTGTTCAGAGATTGTCCCACAGCAGTCTATTGGCCTCTGGCTCAGATCTGCACACACAGCTCTCCTCAAACTCACACATGTGCTGTGTAATGTAATTTGTCCTTCACAGAAGCCCTTGAATTATTCAGGAAGCAAGCATGTGGAATCCATGCTAATAAGGTGACAGGGTCAGGGCTCCTCATTAGAAAGACCCACCTGGAACTGGAGAGACAGCTCAGCAGTTAAAGTGCACTTGCCCAGAAATTGTGAGGACCAGAGTTGAAGTTCTCAAAATCCACATACATGGTGAGTGGGCATGCTGGCTTGCCTGTAATTCCAGCTTTGGAACAAGGGGTGGGATCCTCAAAGTAAGTTGCCTAGCAAGACTACCCAACCATTTGGTGAGTTCTGGGTTTGATGGAGAGATGCTGCCTCAATGGGCAAGATGGAAGATTGAGAATGATTCTTTATATCAACCTCTGGCCTACACATGCACACACATATACATACACACACATACATATATATACACTTACTCACATGTATATGCTTGCAAACATGCATACCACACATACATGAGATTGTGAAAAGATCCATCTAGTGGGTAGGCACTCAGGGGTCTGAAAATACTGTTTTATATATATGTTTGTATGTATGTATGTATGTATGTATGTATGTATGTATGTATGTATGTATGTATGTATGTATGTATGTATGTATGTATATATCTGAATACATATACGCCTAAAGGCAAAGCCAGCCAGTCTAGGGCCAGTGAGTCCTGTGGTGTTTGGAGCCCAGGTGCTTCTGGAGTTAGGGTGACAGCTGGAGACTGTTGTAGAGAGGCTACAACAGGAAAATCCCAAACTCCCTCAGAGGGTTGGGGAGAAAAGAAAAGAAAACCTAGCTGGCAGGGCGGTGACTCCAGCGGGAGCCTCTGTGAGCAGCTCCA
>LOEQ01001671.1:14939-35778 GCA_001685075.1 Bramus lutescens | reverse complement strand
GAAGGAAGGAAGGAAGGAAGGAAGGAAGGAAGGAAGGAAGGAAGGAAGGAAGGAAGAAAAAAGAAAACCCACCACCCCTTTGGTTTGAGCCATACTCTTCTGTCCCTGGATATTTGCAGAATTCTTTTATCTGGTTGCCACATCTTCTCTTGTTCCCTCTAACCCACTCTTTTTTTGGGGGGGGGGTTGTTTGTTTGTTTTTCAAGACAGGGTTTCTCTGTAGCTTTGGAGCCTGTCCTGGAACCTCCAGTAGAATGAAGTCTAAACTAGCAGAGCTTAGTGGTAGATCCTATAATCATAGCAGTTGGGAGGTGGAGGTGGGATGATTGGGAGCTCAAGGCCAGCCTCAGCTACATATAGAATACAAAGCCAGCGTAGGCTACGTGAGACCTCGTGCGGGAGAGATGACTCAACAGTTAAGTGCAATTCCTGCTCTTCTAGACCTGCCGAGTTCCCAGCATCCATGTTAGGCCGCTCATGACTGCCTGTCATTCCAGCTCCAGAGTCTGAATCCCTTTTTTGCCCTCTAGTGGCTATTTGCGTGCATGTGCACACATACACAAAAATAAAATATATTTTCATTAAATAAAACAAAAAAAATCTAAGCCCCTGATTCTGCCTAGCCCTGCTGCTCTCCCCTCTTTTTTCCCTGCTTAAGCAACACCTGGTGCACCTCAGTTCCTCCACCTGCCTAGGCTTCCTTTTAGGCACACATATACACGTGGGCGCACACAAAGCCCACCTCTGCCATACTCCTTGTATCTGGTTAGAACCTCTACTGACACCTGCATTAGGTCAGGCTTCAGTCAGGAACGTGTTATGGAGCAACTCCCAATTAGCTATGAAGGCAGAAGCCCTGCCTCTTCACCACAATGCCCAGATACTGAGTGCCCGTTTAGGGAAAGTCATATGCAGTCAGCTCTTAACTTTTGGAGTGTCATGGAGCCTAGAATCCAGGGAGAGGTAGGCACTGTTTATTCAATGAATGTTTATCCTTACACCTTAGGTAGCCTGCATTGGCCATGCTGTGACCTCCCTAACTAGAAAGAGCCCTGAGCCTGGGGACCGCCCCAGTCCCTCCGCATCCATGGTTCTCCAACCTCTTGCAGGACGCCAAGTGGAATCTGCGGGCCCCATGCGGGACTGCAGTGTGCTCAGGGTCGCTGCTGCTCTCTCCCAGGTGAGGCGATCACCACAAAGGCCACACTCCCAGGTGGGTAGACCAAGAGCTTGGTAGAGAAGGCCTGAATGCCCACATCTCTCAGCTTCTGGATTCAAGAAACTTCAGGACGCCGCTACACAAAGACTGGCGGCAGTCATTGACCCTCTTATTCTGCTGCATGGTTGGGGAAATTAAGGCACGGATTTACCTACGGCCACGCAGGGAATGCGCAAAGACCTCTGGACGGAGTTCTAGATCTGCAGGACTGCGTCTTAAGGTGCGGGGGTGGGGAGCTGGCCCANGGTAGAGGTCCGCTCGCACCCGGCACGGGCGGCTGGAGGTAATCTCTGTCTCGCGTGGATCGCAGACTGGGCTGGAGGATCGACAGCTGCGACCCAGGAGGCGCGCCGGGGCGCAGGAGGCGGATCGGGGCTGCGGGGAGTGTGCCACTACCCGGACCGTCCCCAGTACCTTCCCGGAGGGCGACGTGGGGTGGGGCCGGCGGCCCTGCAACTCGAGCTGCGGCCCCAGTTAAAAATACCCCTTGCCCTCCCCTCCCTCTGGCTGGCCGTGCCCTTCTGTCCCAGACCAATCCTCATCACCCGGACAGACGCCCAGATCCTCCCGGGGGACAACTCTGCCTTTTACCAATTTGTCCTCACGCAGAGTTGGCTCAAAGCCTGCCGAGGAAGGGAGGGACCGAGAGACACCCTGAGTAAGAGATAGTAAAAAACGTTGTGTGAGAGATAAGAGAGAGCGTAGAGGGAGCGGGGTAAAAGCCTCAGGAGTAGGTGGAGGACCAAAGAGGGAGGAACCAGGGCCGAGGGGCGGTGGAGGAGGGCGGGGAGGAGCCCTCTTCCTGGTTGGGCCCTGCCCTGAGTTGCCACCAAGGAAGCCAGCAGCTGGGACCGCAGCAATCTCCCAAACTCCCCTCCCCCAGGTAAGGAGTTGGGTGCCCAGACTGCGATTGTCTGACCCAGGCTACTGCTTCTGAGGCTAGGGTGCTGTCGCTGATCGACCCCTGTTCAGGTCCTCTCGGTGCCTACGTGAGGGGTTGGGGTCAGGAAGCAGCTCAGCGCAGGCGCTCACCCTGTCGCCAGGAGCTGGGCCGGCGGCATCCAGTGCTCTGCCGGTCTCAGGAGCCTGTAGAGGGGCATCAGTGCCTGGAGTATTCAGTTCCTAAGACGCCAAAAAAGGCAAATGAAGTAGATGCTTGGCAACTTTGTGGAGGGGGCTTACAGGCAGAAAACAAGGTCGGAGATTCTACCTGCAGTGCTGTTGTGCGCTGGCCTCGCCCGACATCACCTACCTGGATGGCTGACAGAGAACTGTCAACCCCGGATAATGGGAATAAGGGAAAGGAGAGATGGTGACCGGGTACCTAGAAACTGAGTACTCTTTTCCAGATTTGGGGAGCCTGACAAGGTGGCTGAGAGTCCCAGGATCTGTAAATGGGGTAGTGAAGCAGAGAAACCGTGCAGAGGGAGGAATAGACAGGTCCAGGGAAGCTCTACCAGGCAGGAGTTGCGTTCTATTTCTGGGAAGGCCTGGGTTTCTAGCAGACCCATGTGTCCCCCAGGATGGCAGAGGAGTTTATCACACCTGTGTACTGCACCGGGGTATCAGCCCAAGTGCAAAAACAGCGGGCCAAGGACCTGGGCCTGGGCCGCCATGAGAACGCCATCAAGTACCTGGGCCAGGATTATGAAAAGCTGCGGGCAAGATGCCTGCAGAGTGGGGTCCTCTTCCAAGACGAGGCCTTCCCTCCGGTGACTCACAGCCTGGGCTTCAAAGAACTGGGTCCCAATTCCTC
Source organism: Bramus lutescens (assembly GCA_001685075.1). Classification (NCBI taxonomy): domain Eukaryota; kingdom Metazoa; phylum Chordata; class Mammalia; order Rodentia; family Cricetidae; genus Bramus; species Bramus lutescens. The sequence goes on along the minus strand of LOEQ01001671.1, from coordinate 32,803 downwards.
TAAAGCTTATGGCATCAAATGGAAGCGTCCTACGGTAAGAAGGCCACGCTGGGTGGAACTTGGCTCTGCTAATGGGTGAGGAGTGGGACTGGGGCCCCGTTATTAGTGGTGGCTGGGTGGCTGGGTGCCAGTTTCTAGGAGGGACTGGTCCAGGAACAGGACTGTGGGTCTTGTAGGAGCTGCTGTCAAACCCTCAATTCATCGTGGATGGAGCCACCCGAACAGACATCTGCCAGGGAGCATTGGGTAGGCCCCTGGGGCGGGGTTCTGGGTGTTTTTCCCATTGTGGTTCCCCATTCCCGCTCCGCTCCATTGGGCACTGCCCCAACTCCTCCCTCCTGCAGGCCCAGACAGGCTTTGGCTATCAGCATGGGTGCTGGTTTGCCCAGATTCCTGGATCTTTTCTGTAAGCTGAGGGAGAATCCCAGGTTGTCCCCAGCATCCCACAGAGGCAGCATCTCCCTCCCCTGAGCAGACCCACAGGGCAAATCTAATAAGGGTCTTTCTTATCCCAGGGGACTGTTGGCTCCTGGCTGCCATTGCCTCCCTCACTCTCAACGAGACCATTCTACACCGAGTGGTTCCCTATGGCCAGAGCTTTCAGGATGGATACGCTGGCATCTTCCATTTCCAGGTGAAGGGCCCTGCACCCTTCCTGGGGTGGAGGCATAGTTGGCGTTAGGGGCATGTACAAGGATGGCCCACAGCACTCTGAAGTTGGGATGGCCAGTGCCACACCCTGTGGGGGCAGCCCTCCCTCTGGAAGGTATTTGACCGCTCAATGCCACCTCTGGTCGGTCATGAGTGCATGGTTGGTCAGGCAGGTATTTCAGCTGGCTGTCTTCCTAGGTGAGGCCGTGCTTAGGGAAGAAAGTGTATGGAGGAGAAAGACTGCTTTGGTTCACAAAGTGATCTTTTGTTTCACCCAAGCCTCAGTTTCCCCAGCTAAAGATGGAATATTCTGCTGAGGAAACCCAAGGGCATCTTCGCGGGTCACTTCTCCCTTTCCCAACCTCCCAGCTTTGGCAAGCTCTGACAGAATCTAGGAGAAAAGAGAGACTTGGGATTTAAAGCACCTTCTCTCGATGTTTCCAACATGGCCTACTTTTCAAATTACATGAACGAATTCTCCTGGAGCCGTTGTTGAGAGAAGTACACCCCAAAAGTCTTAATTGAGGTCTTCCAGCCATGATGACCCTGCCATGCCTGGAGACTCTCTTCTTTCCTTCTGCCTAGTCAGGACCCCTACCTCACTTTGCGCTGGCCAAGAAGAAATGGTGGGTGTTACTCATTATGCTGAGATCCCCACACCTACCTTGCTCTAGCCCACAGGGGTGTAGCCTCACCATCCTTTTCCCCACCCCCTATCCTCAATTCTCCAATCTTCTCTCCGGCTTTTGATTGCCCCCTCAGTACCTCCTCCCAAATCCTTCAAGGGGCTTCTTCTTACCTCACTATTGTGGGCTTCTCCCTATGACAATTATTGGAGCTCTCGGAAGCTTCTGTTCTTAGGCAGCCTGGGTCTGCACCTCATCCTTCTACCAGGGTCTGGGTGCAACATTTTTAACCTACATCTCCCTTTGATGTCCATAATCAGGCTTAGACTAGGGAGGCAAGAAGGGGGCAGGGCCTAGGGGTTGTCTTGAAGAATACAGCAGGAGAACTTCTTGCCCTCACTCTCTCCGCTCTCTCCATATCCAAAGGGGAGCCTTGTTCCATTACAGTCTCGAGTTATAGGTGTCACCTGCATTGCCTTAGTTTCTGTTGTTCCTTTTCCTGGGTAAGAAAACTGAGGCTCAGACCTAAGGCCATGTAAACATCTCGCCATCTCACTATTATCTAGGAAATATCAAGAAACCAGCCTGTACTTGTTCATTTAAGAATTTTAATTGCTTATTATTTTTGCAAGTGTCTGCATGTGTGCACACACGTGTGCCTGTGGTGTTCATGTGTGTTGAGGAGTGACAGTATGTATGTGTCTGGTGGGTAAAGGTCAGTTCTCTCATTCCTCCATGTAGATCCTGGAATTGAACTCAAATTCTCAGGTTTAGTAACAAGCACCTTCATTTCCAGAACCATCTCCATGGTCCAAATATGTCTTTGTGGAATTGTTGTTTTGTTTTTGAGACCCAGTCTTACTATGTAGCCCTGGCTGTCCTGGAACTTACTGTGTAGATCAGGTTGTCCTTGAACTCATCTCCAAAGTGCTGAGATTAAAGGTGTGTGTCGTTGTGGTACCTGGGGCTGAGAAGGGCTGACTGACCGTGTATACTTCAGTAGACAAAAGCATGCTTCTACAAATGCATATGTGTTACACACACCTGGCATATGGATCTAGACTCACGCATTTAGTAAACCCAGCTGGAGCTGAAGCCTGGGGACCCCAGAGCAGGTAGGTGCTCACTTTGCCCCTCCCCCACAGCTGTGGCAGTTTGGGGAGTGGGTGGACGTGGTCGTGGATGATTTGCTGCCCACCAAGGACGGGAAGTTGGTGTTTGTGCACTCTGCCCAGGGCAACGAGTTCTGGAGCGCCCTGCTTGAGAAGGCCTATGCCAAGTGAGTAGGAACCCTAGGGCACACCATCAGTCTCCAGGGGTGGAAGGGTTGCTCCTGGCTCTCACACCTGGTCCTACCTGCCCTGGAACTGCCCACAGGGTGAATGGCAGCTATGAGGCCCTTTCAGGAGGCTGCACCTCAGAGGCCTTTGAGGATTTTACTGGTGGGGTCACCGAGTGGTACGATCTGCACAAGGCACCCCGCGACCTCTACCAGATCATTCTGAAGGCCCTGGACCGAGGCTCCTTGCTGGGCTGCTCCATTGATGTGAGTGATGTCCACGTTCCTCTGCACAGCCCTAACCTCATCCTTAGCTCAGGCTCAGCCTGAGACACACACCCCTCACCTCGTAGGTTGTGGATGCAAAACCAGTCCCACCTACCACCTCCTTCCTGTCTTCCACCTTCAAACCTCTGACCTCACTGTGCCCCAGACTAGTTCCCTGCTTCCTTCTGCTCACTTCCCTTATCAGTTTTTTTGTTTGTTTATTTGATTATTTTTTTTTTCAAAATTTCTCTGTAGCTTTGGAGCCTGTCCTGGAACTCAGTCTGTAGACCAGGCTGACCTTGAACTCACAGAGACCCACCTGCCTCTGCCTCCTCAGTGCTGGGATTAAAGGCCTGCGCTGCCAGTACCTAGCTCAGTTTTTTTAATGAATTATTTATTTGCATTATATGTATTGTTTTGCCTGTATGTATGTCTGTGTGAAGAAGTCTGATCTCCTGGAATTAGAGTTATAGACAGTTGTGAGCTGAGCTTCCATGCGGGTGCTGGGAATTGAACCCAGGTCCTCGGGATAAGCAGCCAATGCTCTTAACCATTGAGCCATCTTTCCAGGCAGCACATACATTAAAATTGGAATGATACAGAGAAGATTAGCAAGGCCCTTTTTCATTCTTATTACCTTTCCATGTTCAGAGGCCATCATAGCCCAATGCTTCTGATCTCTGATAAGACCTCTTTCCTACTCTTAGACTTCACCCACTCCTAGCTCCACCCTCTCCTTTCTCCTTGCTTCCCCTCATGGCCCCACAATTCCCACAGCTGTTTCCAGACCTCCCTAGTCTTCCCCTGATCACTCCACCCCAGCATCATGCAGTCTTCCAGGCCGTCCTTGGCCAAATGCTGCTATGTGGCCCAACAAAATCTCGGAAACTTACTTAAAACACTGAGATCTGAAACTCTGGCTTGACTGGGCTATTGTCACGTGTGAACTTTGTGAATGACAATGCCACACCACAATGTCTGAAAGGTTAACTATAGGGCTGGAGAGATGGCTTAGTGGCTAAGAGCACAGACTGCTCTTAGAGAAGTCCCAAGTTCGGTTCCCAGCACCCACATCAAATAGCTCACAACCTCCTTGTGGCTCCGCTCCCCTAGGGCTCTGAAGCCACTGCCCACTGAAGGTATCTTCACTTGTAAGTGCATATACCGATGCACAGCCACACACAGAGGGACTTACAGTTAATTATAAAAGAAACTTACTTTAAGGGCTATATGAGTCTGCAAGTTTAGCCCCGTTTGAATCTGTCCTTTTCTTCCCCCCTTGCTTGCCCACACACTGAGTTCCTCTTGGGAGTGGGCTTGGTTCTAAGTGTGTGTATGTGCACACTCATGATGTTGCCAGCCCTAGTGACAGCATTGGTGTCAGCAGCATAGTGACAACATCGGTGAGGTGGATTGGCCCTGCTCCCCAGGAGGTACAGTGTTTGTGTAGTGTACCACAATGGAGTGGGGGGGATAGGAGTCCCTGGTAGTTTCTCCCACCAGCCTTTGTGTGCCAGGAGGACTGGGTGTGCCTCGTGACTGCTCCAAGCAGGAATGGCGCCTCATCTGATCACAGCGCATGTTTCCTTCTGCAGATCTCCAATATCCGGGATTTGGAGGCTATTACCTTTAAGAACCTGGTGAGGGGCCATGCATACTCTGTGACGGCTGCCAAGCAGGTATTTCCTGGGTGGGGCCTGCCCTGCATGGTGGTTCCCACTCCCATGCCTTTTGGCATCTGACCAGGGTTGTGGGAGGTGGTTTCTCCTTTTTGACCTCCTGGGATAACCATCCCGTGGTATGCATTGATGCTTATCCCAAGTGACTCTAGTTCAAGTGTACAGCTGCCTCGCAGGGCTGTAAATCCCTAGAGGACTGGCTTTAGGGTATATTGGCTGTTTGGCCCTGGTATGCTGCTGGGTATTAAGCAGGGTGAGGTGGTGAAGAGTGTGGCCCAGGAAGAGGTGTCAAAGGGCATAGCAGTGATGTGTGCTCTGGGAAACAGGTGAATTACCAGGGCCAGCGGGTGAGCCTAATCCGAATGCGGAACCCCTGGGGCGAAGTGGAATGGAAAGGACCCTGGTGTGATAGGTAAGGGATGGGACCATGGGCACTGGTTGGGGAGGTGTGGGGACGTCTGGAGAAATCCCTGACATGTCTGCCTGGACCCCAGCTGGCTGGAAATGGACTCAGGGTTGAGTAGAGGGGTCCCATCTTGTGTACTTCTTTAGGATTTTGCTCTGACAGAGCCCACCCAGGCTGTGGGAGCTGGGGCAGCCTGTGGATATATCAGGGCATCTGATCTCACCTTGATAAGACATCACCCTGGCTGGACATGGTGGTTTATGCTTGTAATTCTTGTGCTCAGGAAGCTGAGGTGGGAGGATCACTACGGCCAGCCTGGGTTGCACAAAGTGAGGTCCAGCTCAACCTAGGCTCCATGGTCTTTAAGAGGGGAGAAGTGTGGTACTACATAGTGAGACCAGTCTCAAAAAGAAGAGGGGCCCTTGAGTAGGGACCTACAAAGACCTCAAGAGGGCTGGTGCTGGAGAAAGGCCCTGAGCTGGGCTCTGGAAAACACACCAGGTTGGACAGGACCCAGGGCCAGAAGTTAGCTAAGTCAGTGGTGTCCAGCCCTGGCCGTGCCTGCTTCCCACAGCTCCTCAGAGTGGAACAAAGTGGACCCCTATGAGCGAGAGCAGCTGAGAATCAAGATGGAGGATGGGGAGTTCTGGTAAGCAATGCTTTTTCTCTACTTGCTCCCCTAAAACCCCGTTCATGATGGGGAACTGTGGTTCACCTCTGCCTTGGGCCCACAGGATGTCATTCCAAGACTTCATACGTGAGTTCACCAGACTGGAGATCTGCAACCTCACACCTGATGCTCTTAAGAGCAGGACCCTCCGGAACTGGAACACGACACTATATGAGGGCACCTGGCGCCGAGGGAGCACGGCTGGTGGCTGCAGGAACTACCCAGGTGACCTGAGCCGAGAGGCAAGCTGGGAGACAGAGCAGGGGTGTGGGGAAGGCCACCTGCCTGAGCCTGTTCTGTGCCTTGGGAGACAGATAGTATACTTGGGTGTTCCTCACATTAGCCTTGAAGAGTACATCCTTAAATGTCCTTAAGGTACTAAAGGACCATGCTGGATGCTAAGAAAACCTTGTTATCCAAACATCTGCTGGTCACTCCTCCTCATTCCCAGCACCCTTCCCTCCTGACCCACTGACCTCCTGTCCTCTCGCCTTTCTCTCTTACAAGTGGGTGACTTGTAGCACATGGTCAATTGCATTGTCCTGTGCCCCCTCCCACATCAACCTTTTCCTAGGCTCCAGCTCCACCTGCCCATCACAGAGCATGATGGGCCTTGCCATTCACTGCTCAGCTCAGTCTGGGAATACATCTGCCCCTGCCCAGGCCTCACGCTCTTGGAATTGACTGATCATGCGGACTCCCATTTGAATTACTCTACTCTATCATTTTGCACACGCTGTCTGTCTGTCTGTCTCTCTCTCTCTTGCTCTCATTTTTGGTTTGTTTTGATTATTTTTTTTCTGCGTCAGGGTTTCAGGTAACCCAAGCTAACCTTGAGCTTGCTCTGTAGTCAAGGATGACCTTGAGCTTCTGACCCTCCTGTCTCTACTTCCAGAATGCTGGGATTATAGGTGGCATTGCAACACCTGGCTTATGTGGTATTGGGGATGGAACCCAGGCTTTGCAAATACAAGACAAGCCCTCTACCAATTGAGGCACCGCCCAGTCCCCTTACCCAGATATGAATCATCATCTTAATATATATATTACTTGTTTGTTTCCTAAGACAGAGTTTCTCTGTGTAGCCCTGGCTGTCTGGAATGCACTCTGTAGACAAGGCTGGATTCAAATTTGGAGATTTGCCAGCCTCTGCCTCCTGAGTGTTGGGGCTAAAGGACTGTGCTGCAACCACCTGGCTCATTTTAATATATTTTAAAATATTACATTTATTTATTTTATGGGGGTACGTGTGTACATGTAGAGGGGGTCAGCTTGCAGGGCTGGTTCTTGCCTTCCATCACGTGGGTCCCGGAGATCTGACTCAGGTAGTTAGACTTGGTGACAACTGCCTTTATCCACTGAGCCGTCCTGCCTGCCTTTGCTGTTTTCATCTTGACCTTGCAAACATCGAGTTCCCTAGCCTTTCCCTTTCTCTGCTCCTGTCACCCCAGCACAATCACAATCCCAGCTTTCTACTAAGTCGGAACCACAAAATGTGGCTGGAAAAAAAAAACACAAGTAAGGCTGTTTTCCTTGTAAATTCGTAACCACAAGCCTCTAATAAGCACTTTCCATGGTCCGCACATCCCACTAGGAACTCTACTCTCCTTCTTCTCCGTCATCCTTTATTGTCATCTAGAGACCTGGCATGTCATTGAAAAGAGACCACATCCCCTGTGGCAACTCACTCTTGTCTTTCCAGTGCTTGGGAGGTAGAACAGAAGAACGAGGAGTTCAAAGCTGGCTTTGAATGTAGAGCAAGCCTGGCTGCGTGAGACCCTGTCAGAAAAGAGGGGAAGAGATTGCTCGGTGGCAGTGGCACACACCTAGAAGGCCAGCACTCTGCAGACAGAGGCAGGCAGGTCTCCACCCTCCTCTGCTCTGAATTGCCCTGCTGCCATCTCCTTCCTGGCAGCGTCGGCTTGACCAAATTCCCTGGCAGCGTCGGCTTGACCAAATTCATCCCTGTCGTATTCCCTCGAGAAGCTCACCGGTGTTTTTTAGAAGCATTCTTCTCCCCACTTTATTTTTCTTCAAACCTTTAAGCGCTGGTTTCCTGTACCACGGCTGAGCGGCCTGTGCTTCCCTCTGCTGGCCTCTTTATCATCATTGTGCAGGTTCCTGTATCTTTTTGGGTATTTCTGGCCCTGGTCCAAGAGTCTGTCAATTACTCACTGATGTAATTGTTATGGATTTATCAGAAGTCCTGTTATTAGACAAAGTGGATTCCTTCAGGAGTCTCTTTACTAATTTTTAAAAAGATTTATTTTAAAATTTATTTATTTTATGTATATGGGTATTTTGCCTGCGTGTATATCTGTGCACCACGCGCATGCCTGGTGCCCATGGACAGAAGGTTCATGGTGATGGTTAGAAGAGGGCATCAGATGCCTAGAATTGAACTTACAGAAGTTTATGAGCCACCATGTGGGTGCTGGGACTCTAATTCCGTCCTTTGTAAGAGTAGTATGCATACTTAGGTGCTGAGCCATCTCCCTTGCCCCTCCAATCCCAGGAGAGACAGAGTCCTGCGACCTAGGTTCTCCTAGAACTCAAGTTCAATTAGAACTCAGTTTGCAATCATAGATGACCTAGAGTTTCCTCCCTCCACCTCTTGGCTTTAATCTTTTTGTTGTTGGTGGGTTTTTTTAAATATTTATTTATTATGTATACAATATTCTGTCTGCAGGCCAGAAGAGGGCACCAGACCTCATTACAGATGGTTGTNATTTATTTATTATGTATATAATATTCTGTCTGTGTATATGTCTGCAGGCCAGAAAAGGGCACCAGACCTCATTACAGATGGTTGTGAGCCACCATGTGGTTGCCGGGACTTGAACTCAGGACCTTTGGAAGAGCAGGCAATGCTCTTAACCACTGAGCCATCTCTCCAGCCCCCGGGCGTGTGCTTAATAGGCAACCATTCCACTAACTGGGCTACATTCCCAACTGCTAGTTATTTCTGACCAGGTGCTTTCAGTTACAAATAATGGGAAATTCCATGCAAACGGACACAAGACAGTTTATCGAGGTATTTTATAAAATTGAGACATCTGGAGCAGCTCAGTTTCTGAAGACAATTGCTGCAAAGCCCGAGTTCAGTTCCCAGGACCTACATAGTAGAAAGAACCAACTCCTGAACGTTGTCTTCCGACCTCCATATGTGCACCAAGGCACTCCTGTGCAGATAGGCACATACTATAAATGGAGAGCAGGCAGGTTATCAGCTTTGGTTAAACTAGACTTTGAAATGGGGCTGACTTCTGTCTTCTAGGGAGGACTCTTCTCATGACCTAAACCAAGGAGGGTTGTTTTGTTTTCTCTCCATTTCTCAGCTCTGTCTCATCAGACTCTACCCATATCAGGTCCTCTTCTAATGGCCCTAAGAATGGCCACTGGGATAGGTGATGGTCCCAATCCAGAACCAATAGAGAAGGGGCAGGGGCAATTCAAGTGTTGATTGGCTTATGGCAATCACGCGCTCCCCACCTAGCCCGGAAATCAGAATCACCTAGATTGTTCTAGGTCCTAGAAGGATATAACAGAAAATGGGAAGGAGAGAAATTCCTCACAGAAAATTGGAAATATTGGGAAAAAGAGGGGAGAATGGATATGGATTGTGGACGTAGGATGGATACGGCGAGCCAACAAATGAAAGCTTGCAAATCGGATGAGGTTTTATTGTCAATGGCTTTTTTTGAGCCGAAATGAGCAAATTTTCTGCCCTCCTTTATATTTCCTGGAGTGAATAACCTTACAAGGGCTGCTTGCTTAATTGGATCCGTATGATAGGTGGCATTCCTTAGCACTCCTGGGAACAGGGATCTTCATTAAGCCTCCAGGGGGTCGAGATGCCTGTGTTCTTGCCTGTGTTCCTTGTCTGTAAATCCTGGAAGGAAGCAGAGCCCCGGTGCCACCCTTGATGAATCCCAGGCCAATTGTCTAGGCTGTAGATTATCACTACCCCTCCTTTTATCACTACTATCTACCCCGCAGCCATCCCCTTGTAGCTTGTTAATAGTCTTGCCCAGAAGGAGAAGGAAGAAGGAAGGGAGGGACAGGACCAAGAGGCGAAAGGAAGGAAAGCAGACAGGCAAACTCAAAACAGCCAGTTTAACTCTTAGCCAATCCCGGGAGATTTTTCAAGAAAGAAGGTGAAAGGGAGTTATGACTTGGGGGTATCTTGAATTTCCGTGATCTGTGAGATCTGGAATAACTCTTTCCCTCCCCTGTCTTCCTTCCAGATCTTCAGACAGCTGAACCCAGAAAAGCATCTGTTGAGGACTCCCAAGGAATCCAGGGCAGTTCCCTCAGGCAACCAGACATTTCCAGCGGCTTCATTTCTTCCTGTTCCTCATTCGCCAGGCATCTCAAGTCACTAACAAAGCCAGGGCTCAGGAATCACTGCCACCATTCTCGATTCAAAATCCAAGTGATGCAGACAAATACATCTGTGTTGGCTCGCGCATTTGAACCTCAGAACAGCTCTGTGATGTTTGCCGGGTTCGTGTTGAGGAGAAAACTTTTATTAGTTGCCTTGACTGGTCCCAGGGTTGACCTCAAACTCCTGATCTTTTTGCCTTGGCCCATCCACATCATTCTCCGAATTAGAGGCTTCAGGTTCAGCTGTGAAAAGGATGGAAACGTTCTCAGATCCAGACCCTAGGCCCACATCCAACCTGTCAGTGTGGGAGCCCACAGACGTGAATTCGGTCTACCTTGACCAAAGGTCAGAGAGTTCAGGCCTGTTCTTGCTCCTTCAAGGTTATAACAGGAAGTGTGACCCAGCGTGTGGCTACTAACAGGACGTTTTGACCTAGGGTGTGGTTACTTGATGCTTCCGGTATTGAGAAGGTGATTACATTGTATCACAGCAAAGAAGTCTTTTGTCTCCTCCCCTCCTCTTTGGATTGGGGTATATAAAGCCTATGAGAAATAAACACGGGCAAATTCAATATTCACTGGGTTGCCCTCCCAACTCTATCCTGTGTCTCTGTCTTTTCTTTTGTATCTTTATTTTCTATACCTGACATTTCTTAATCCTCACGCTTCCCTCCAAGCGTGGACGAATGAGCCGGGCTGGACATGACAGTCATGACAGAGATGACACATCCCTTCGTGAGGATGAAAGACTCCTGTTTATTCAACCAGAAACAAGCAGAGTTGAGACTTGAGAGTTTTCTGGAGTGAGGTGCCCTCATGAGGAATCTGAGCTGTGGATGCAATTATAATTGACTCCTTCCCCCACTCAGCTTATTCATTGACTATTTGTGGCTATTAAAAGGGAGGTTCATGCTGAGGTATGGATCCAGAACGTTCCTCAGAGGCCATGTTAAAAGTGTCACAAGTGGTATGTCCCCTTTGGCATATCAGTAACAACTGTTCTCTTACTCGCTTAACGCAGCCTGGACTGGCAACAGAAAAATGAGCTCCAAGCACCTTTGTACCTGTGACATCAACAAGGAAAGTGAAGATTGTCCCAGCTTCTGTTACCTCTCCTGGAAGCACAGACCTCCACAAACAACAGAGCTGTCCAGAGGACTGTAGGACTATTATATTTGGTTGTGTTATAAACTGTGCTCCAGGTTTGGATAATGATATTGATAATGGTGACGACGAGTCCTGAATTCACTCTCTTTTTTTGATCAGTTTTCCATCCCTGTGACAAAGCCCTGTGCGGATGCACTTAGAGTGAATGATAAAAGGTTTATTTGGCTCCTAGTTTCAGGGGTTTTAGTACATGATTGGTTGTCACTTTGGCTTTCTGTGGCAAACCCACAGTGGAATGAAACTACTTGCCTCGTGGTAAGAAAGAGAAGAAAGGGGCTGGGATTCCAGCATTGTGTCTGAGGACACAAACCCACTGATCTAAATGTCTCAGACAGGGCCCTGTCTCTCACGGGCTCCTCCACCTTTTCATAGCTTCATGCTGAGGACCACACTTTTAACATGGCCTCTGAGGAACGTTCTGGATCCATACCTCAGCATGAACCTCCCTTTTAATAGCCACAAATAGTCAATGAATAAGCTGAGTGGGGGAAGGAGTCAATTATAATTGCATCCACAGCTCAGATTCCTCATGAGGGCACCTCACTCCAGAAAACTCTCAAGTCTCAACTCTGCTTGTTTCTGGTTGACTAAACAGGAGTCTTTCATCCTCATGAAGGGACGTGTCATCTCTGTCATGACTGTCATTGTCATTGGCCCTTCTGCCAGTTTAGAACTGGATTAGAAATATCTGCTCTGGGTTGCATGATTTCATTTGATTCTCCAATGTCATTGTTGACCTAATACAGGCACCAGGCCCTGTGCAAAGTGCTATTTATCTCTGCCCCAAGAAGTCATCCTTATTGGAAGGATAAGTTTTGGCTGTTATTGCTGTCTCAGTTTTACATAGGAAGAGACTGAAGCTCATAAAAAAAAATAGTGACTGTAACTTTCCCGGGGTCACGATGTTTGGTAAAGGGACAGAGTCACGTTTCAAAGCGGAACATACCTGACTCTGCATTCTCTGACTCCCGAGCATCGCTGCTTCTCCCTCCCAGAAGACCTGAGAGAAACAGCCATGCTAGGCTGCATTCCCTAGGCCCAGAGGTACAGGCTCTTTCCTGGATTCTGGAGCAGTGAACCTCCTTCGGGCGTATTCACTGAGCCCCACAGATTCATGTAGAATTCTAGAAGAGAATCTACTGCCTGCAATCCAACAGGTTCCCAGATGAAGAAGCGGAGTGGATCCTTATATCGGCCGCGCTCAGACTGAAGCTTAATTGCCCTGCAAGCAGCTTGTTAGACGCTGCACTGGCGGATGAGGAGAACGGCAATAGAATCAGCCAATTAAGCAGCCAATGGTGCTGAACTAAATGTGACCTCCGGCTTAATTGTGGATGTCGTTTCTCACCAGTCTAGATTTGGGGGGAAGAAAGGAAGGGTGAGGGGAGAGTGAGCGGGAAGGGGTCTCGCCGGCTCTCCTTTGTTAAGGGGACAGTAGTATCAAGGATTCTGGGATTTCCAGTAAAATTGGAGAAAGTGGCCTGTCTCCCTGCTGTAGCCCCAGGCAACTGGCAGGAAGAAATCCCAGGCTTAGAATAAAAATGGACCTGGCCTTATCGGTTAAAGAAAGTATTTCTAAACAGGCCTGAGGCTCAGTCTCGGAGGCACATTTCTGAGGAGGAGACAATAGCAGGGCCAGCCTGGGCTGCATTTTTCTGGCTCGCGTCTGAAATGGAAACTTCTCTTTCCTCTGGGCTCACGTCGCTAGCTTGGTGCAGATCCCCCTTCCGTCCCCTCCACGTATCAGAAAGGCACCTGAAGTCCCGCGTCCAGAATCATGTGAACCTGGAAACAGTGCGGTTACGGGTTCAAGACGGAAAGAGCTGAGGTCATCTCCGCGTCTAGTGGGAGTTGCCAATTTGCCTGCTTCTGCCCTGCTGTGGGGCAGCCGGGGAGGCATGGTGCTTAGATTAACCTACAAGAAACAATGTGCCTATCAGCTGAAGGGGCACGGCCTCTATGCTGCAGCACCCTCAAAATCAACCCTAGTTCTGAGGCCAAGCGTCCCTGGAGAACTTCAGCAAGGCCCATGCATGGCAGAGTCCTAGGGATTGGCTAGTCTGCCAGTGAGAAGCCCCCCTGGGGCAATCTTGACTCCAGAGCAGCGGTGCTAATATCTGAGACTGTCGTTGTGTTCTGAGGCTCTTCCTAACCAACTCCGCCTCCTAACAGTAGAAATTTATAGTTATGAAGTAGCAACAAAATAATTTTATGGTTGGGAGTCATCACAACATGAGGAACTGTGCTAAGGGGTAGCAGCGTTAGAAAGGTTGAGAACCAGTTTGGTGCAGACCAGACTGGCTGGCCTGGAGTTCACAATCCCTCTGCCTTCATAAGAATATAACCACCAAAAGCTGGAGAAACAGCTCAGCAGTTAAGAGCACTGGCTGCTCTTTCAGAGGACCTGGGTTCAATTCCCAGCATCTACATGGCAGCTCACAACTGTCTGTAACTCCAGTTCCAGGGGATCTGATACCCTCACACAGACAAATGTATACATAAAATAAAAACAAATAAAATATTTTTAAAAATACACCATCAAGCCTAAGCCTTCTTATTTATTTCTTCATTTATTTAGTCTGCCTCTCTCTCTCTCTTTCGTGTGTGTGTGCGCACGCGCGTGCGCGTGTGCCACAGAACTCATGTGAAGGTCAGAGGACAAACTTGAGGGGTTCCCGACAACTTACCCACCAAGCCATCGCTCCACCCCTACTCCTGCCGTCTTGGCACCATCTTACTTTCTGTTCCTTCCAGCCAGGAGTTTAGGACATGCTCTCCCAAAATATGCCATCTTGTCATTTGAGAAAACCTGGAACAGTCATTGTCACCTGTTCCTTGAACTTTCCAGGACTCACCTGTTCCACCTGCCAAGCCAGCACTGAAGTCACCCATGCATGCCACCATGCCTAGATTTTTCTTTTTTTTAAAGGCAGAGTCTTATCTGAGTGGTGATGCTTCTGCCTTTAATCCCAGAACTTGGGAGGTAGAGGCAGATAGGCAGATACATCTTTGTGAGTTCGAAGCCAGCGTGGTCTATGCCGATAAACCCTGTCTCGAAAAATCAAAAGGAGGTGGAGGAGGAAAAGAAAAAAAGACAAGCTGCCCTGGAGCGCCTTAGCTTCCTCTTGCTTTCACTGATGTATTGAATAAAATTGTTTTTGTCCAGTGAGTGTGTGAGTGTGTGAATGTGTGTGTGTATGCGTGAGTGTGTGTGAGTGTGTGAATGTGTGTGTGCGCATGAGTGTGTGTGAGTGCGTGATTGTGTGAAAAGTGAGTGTGTGTGTATGTGGGACACACACACACACACACTCTCTCTCTCTCTCTCTCTCTCTCTCTCTCAGAGGAGTATGTTTGCGTGCGCACGAAGGACCTACAGGTGACAAATTTGTGGAATTGGTTCTCTCCTTCCACCAATATCAAACTCAGGTCAACAGCCTTGGCAGTAGACACCTTTACCTGCCATGTCATCTTGCCTTCCCCTAAGAGTGAGGAAAGATTTACTTATTTATTATATATAGTGTTCTGCTTGCATGTCTGCCTRCAGGCCAGAAGAGGGCACCAGATCTCACTACAGATGGTTGTGAGCCACCACGTGGTTGCTGGGAATTGAACTCGGGACCTCTGGAAGAGCAGGTGGTGCTCTTAACTGCCTAGTCATTTCTCCAGCTCCAAATGAGGATTTCTTAATGCTGCTGGCTTTTTAGGAACACAGGACATGAACAACACTAAGCATTGTTATAAGGAATGTATACTTCAATGGCACAGAAATGTTAACCAGAGTGCACCTAACCCTCAGTAAACATGGAAACTTTCCCAAAGTATCTTTGCTTAAAGTTATAAAAACAGAATTGTTACTTATGAGAAACAAACACTTAAAAGATTGAAGATGTATATTATTTTAAAGAGAAAGTGTTATCGTATGTGGGCTAATTTGATTTTATTCTCCTAACCATTTTGGGTAGTTTGAAAATCGTGGCTCTCTTACAGATGAATACACTTTTAACAAAGCTTCATAGGACCCACATCATCTTTTAGGTCATACTTCTTTTCTTTCTATGTCTCTATAACTTCTTTTTCTTTTTTCCTTTTATTGGGATGATGTAGTGAGTAGCCCAGTCTGATCCTGGAGTTCATTATATAACCTCCAACTTGCAGTAATCCTCCTGCCTCAGCCTCCCACATTCTAGGAGTATAGGCATAAGTCACTACAACAAGGTAGTTTGTTTTGGGAGGATTGTATGTTTGTTTTTCTAACTGTAAACCTTTCCTAAGGGCAATCTTTTTATGGGGGAGTATTACAAAAATGACCCCAAGCTAATGAAAATTCTGCGAACCTTCTTCATCTCTCCCTACTCTTTTTTTTTAGGAGTATAGAGGTGTGCCCTGGGGGAGTGGCATGTCCGCTCTGAGCTCCACGGCTGTGACAGTCTATTAGGAAAAACCTGCCTTTGTGTCTGAGCATTTGCAAGCAGAATGTCCCATATCTGGTGCACAGTCGGGGTCTCCATTATAGAGAACTCAGTGCTGGTAGCCGCTGGGCTTCCGGGACCCCTGCTCCCCAATTTCTGCAGCAGGCCTGAACCTGCGCCCTACCAGTCCTGGGGCCCGAGTCCCCTTGGAGCCCGGCTGGAGGGCTACTGCCTTTGAAATCAGATGAGGGCCGCAAGTGGCAGCTGTGTTTGTTTTCTAAATTAAAGGTTGAATCATTAAAATTACTGTTTTCCTGGGAATAAAGAGATTTAAACAGGCCTCCTTTCTCCCCCGCTGCCTCTCTCCTCTTTTTCTAATTTGTCTCCCAAGGACTCCAGCTCTGCGTTAAATAGCAAAGGATTATCTGTGTTTCCATCTTGGGACCTGTGCGGCTCCACAACAATCCCAGGCCTTATCTGAGCCCGCCTGGGGGCCAGCGGCCACTGGGGCTGAATTCTTTCCAGTATTAACCGCCATTCAGATGGAGAGAGAAGCAAAACTAAGCCCAGTCCTTTAGTATGGGGACTGTCGTGGTGGTCTCAGACCGTTCTTAGGTATTTTTCCTTGCTATCTTCTGTGGAAGGAAGGAAGATTAGGTAACTTGGGAACTTGAGACTTTACTATAGAGAGGAGGGGGAGCCTGTAATATGAACATTGTGAAAAGTGCTTAGGAGAGCACAGTGCTAGGTAACTAGTCAAAGCACAGAAGGTACTCAGTTAGTTACGTAGTCAAAGCACAGAAGGGACTCAGTTAGTTACCTAGTCAAAGCACAGAAGGTATTCAGTTAGTTACCTAGTCAAAGCACAGAAGGTATTCAGTTAGCTAGTTACCTAGTCAAAGTACAGTAGGTACTCAGCTAGCTAGTTACCTAGTCAAAGCACAGGAGGTACTCAGTTAGTTACCTAGTCAAAGCACAGGAGGTACTCAGTTAGTTACCTAGTCAAAGCACAGTAGTACTCAGCTAGTTACTTGGTCACTGGTAACCTATATAAGGCCTATGAAGATGTTGGCCTGGAGAGTCAAACATACTTCTAGAGAATGGTGCAATTGGACAGTTGGATGGAGCACTGGTTCTGGGGAGCTCACTACCTAGCAGGGCCTCACACCATGCACACATAGCAAGACACCAAGTGGTACGCAACAAGTGTCTAAAATGATGGTACAGTTGCTTTACCTGTGCTGTGTCCTGTAACCTCTCCTGTAACTGTTTTTCATTCTCCATTTGCAGGAAAACAACGACATCCCTGGCTATCTAGCTAGTAAAAGCCCAAATGGTTGTGACTTCTTAGCTAGCTCCAAGAAGTCAAAGGAGGGTCCCCTCTGTTGCTGTGCACACAATGCTGCCAAGATGGTGCCTAGGTGAGGCCGGTTGTTAGCACCCACACCCTCTATCTGTAATGGTTTGAAGGCAGAATTCACATCTTGTGTACGTGCCTAGTGGCTAGTAGAGACCCTGCCGAGGAGGACATTCAACTAAAAGTTCTTAAATACCTGAAGAGAATTCCAACTGTCTGTACTCCAAATTCCTTGTGTCAGTCCTGTTGATTGATGTCATGCCCTGTTTCCTCTTCTGCGGCAAGAGGGTGAACCTGTTGTCTATTTTATGAAAACATCCTGGACAGTTAGTCACCCATTACTAAGAGCATGGAGAATATACAAAACCACATCTAATACAGTCCCATTGGTGCCTTGATCTCTATAACAAACCAAGAGGCTCACTCGCTCTTTCTTTCTTTCTCTTTCTTTCTCTCTCTCTCTCTCTCTCTTTCTTTCTTTCTTTCTTTCTTTTTTCAGTAGGACAATCATGCTTTCAAATCAGCATGGAGGGCAGACCCCATGAAAAAAGTGCTAACCGGCCCAGGAGGTCAAAGCTGAAGATGAAATCCAAGTCTAGAGGTATCGGGATAATCTATCAGGATGGGAGAATTGACCCTGTGCCTAAGGAGGACTTCCACAATTGAAGAATACATCATCAGTCTTCGTCTACCAGAGTGAGGAGGAGGAGAAGGAGGAGGGGAAAGAGAGGAAGAGGAGGAGGAAAAAGAAGTAACAGCAGTGTTTACTATTTGAAAACTAATGATCAGGGCTGACTGGATGGCTCCATGGATAAGGGAATCTGTCCAGCTCTGAGAACCTGATTTCAAACCCGGAATCCACATCACAGGAGGATAGAACTGACGTCTCCAAGCTTTCCTCTGCTCTTCACACATGCAGGGTGGCCTATGCACACACATGAACCAAATAGATGATAGATAGATAGAT
>LOEQ01001670.1:369095-381342 GCA_001685075.1 Bramus lutescens | reverse complement strand
AGAGAGAGAGAGAGAGAGAGTGTGTTTGGGGGTGGGATGAATGTGACTTGAGGGAGATCAGGAAAGCCCAGAAACCCAATGGTAAGTGGCTCAGGCCCGCATCTGGAAAAGTGCAGAGGAGGCGGCTCTACGGATGCAGGCCAAGGCTGTGAGCCAAGAAAATGAATCCTGAGGAGAGATGTCGCCTGTGGGCTCCAGTGGCCAGCTTTTCATTCATTCTGTTAAGCAGTCTCATCACTCCTGTCGGTACGGCTGGGAAAGTACCCTCCTGCTACAAATTGTGAGTTCTGGGGTGCGTTCATTAAGTTCCAGGGTGCTCTCTAGACCTCTCACTGCCTCATCCTCTGAATGGGAAGGCAGAGGCCAAATTGCAGGGCCCCATGTCCTCAGGGACCTTGTAGGTCACTGAGATACACAAAAGTTGAGGCAGAGAAGGAGGAAGAGGAAACTTGGTGATGTTCCCTGTGACTTTTAGAGGCTTTCTTCACATGGTCCTATGTGCCATCTAATACAGAGCCCCTTCTTTCTACTTTTCTCCTCAACAGTGTGTGAAAAGGTGTTAGACACCGGGAAACTCTGTTAGGACGCACTTCGCACTTCCTGCCCTGAGCAGCTGACGACTCCTGGCGAATATAGAGCCGCAGGGGGCAATATTATATAGGCAGGGCCATAATCACACAATAGTCCTTATACAGTATCCTGAAAAGGAAGCCATCAGCAAGGGTTCTCTTAGCTGGGAGGCTGTTGACAGATGAAAATCACCTTGGTAAACTACAGGAGGAGATGGGAGTGCAGTGTATACAAAAATGGTTGCTGAAATGCCTCATGATACACTCAACAAACAGAGGACAAAGTGAACTCAGAAAAGGAGGCAGCGAAGAAACAGCAAGGGCAACGCTTTCATTGCCAAGCTAATTCCAAGTAGCCACTCAGCTGTCTACTGGTGGAAAAGTCCTTGGTCAGAAGTTTTAGGAGGAAGAAAAGTCGTGGGGGAGGAGAATAAAAGGCAGCTCCTTAAGGAGGACTCAAAAGTGCCCCAAAGAGGCTGGAAGACTTGGTTCCAGGGAAAATAAGTAAAGACTGGTGTGTCCAGAAGCAGCCTGCTAAGCAGGAAGGAAGAACACACACAAGGGATGCCCTAGAGAGATACAGTATAGTCAGCTATGAACATGCATCTCGCAGGCTGAGACTGGATATTAAGCTAAAGCTCTGCAAAGAAGAGCGTGGAGTGTTACTGGAAATGCCAAACCCAAGCATGAGTGAGACACCCAAAGAGTCATGAACTCAGCCTCATACACACCACCCAAAACCAGAGGCTCAGAAGAAGCAGGGAAGGGCTTACCTAAAACAGGAAAGGCTCAAGGGAAGGCTAAGAGAAAAAGTGAGAGCACAAGAAAAAGGCAGGAGGGAGATTCACAGCTCAGTAGCAGTAAATGTCCAAGGAATCAAAGTGTGTGAACACAATGGAGGGGTAACTAACCTAGGAGGAGGTGGGTGCTCCTCCGTTCAGTTTTGACCTTGAATTATCATGTCCTCACTGTCTGGTTAAAAACAAAATATGAAAGCATATTTTAGATCTAGACAAAGTAGATACAAGAAGAAAGTTTAAGGAATTATCTGGCTGCTTCTGATACTTTCTTGTTTTGGACCCTGGATTAAGTTATAAATCACACACACACACACACACACACACACGCCAAAAAGATGCCATATGTTAGGTCTGGTTTGTCTAATACATTTGCCCTGAATAGTAAAGCCTTTTCCCCTCTATACTAACAGTAGCTTTTCATTTGAGAAGAGGACCGTGTTCTCTAGTTCTTGATACAGGAGCTGCGGTTTCTAAACCTACCCTCACCCACTCACCCAAACACCTTTGCTCTGATTGGATGCCACCTTCTTCTCAGTGAACTCAGAAAGGCATTGGTAAGCTGATGAGTGGATAGGAAACCCATTTGTTTACACTATGCAAATTATTCCCCTTTAAAGATGTCCATCACGAACCAGATTCACTTAGGATCAAACAAAACACAGAAAGCCTGGGCAGTGGGAAGGCAGATGGGGCCTAAGGCAACTTTATGGCTTTGCTGAAGTCAGCTTAGAGGGAAAACACAATTCCTTGTTGCCCAATCTCGCTGTCTGAGCCGGGTTTTCTTGCCCTTTGTAGGTTTCTTGGGAGATAAGACTTCCTCACACTTTGGCCAAACCCAAGTCTCACTGTACAAGAGTCTTTTCTCTCCTGAGCGCATCTAGCTGTCCCTTCAGGCATTTCTTCCCCTACGGCACCTTTTCTTCCTCCTGGCTCACCCCATAAAATATGCTCAGGGAGATGGGGTTGTCTGCGCATCCCTGGGTGTTCAGGGCATGGATAACACTTTTGCCACCATTAGGTATTGGGGCAAAAGTAGGGCAACCCTGTTAGCCTTACCACGCTCAGCCTCCTCCTTCCAGGACCAAGCATGGACTCTCATGCCATCACGTGCCTTGACACCTTTGGTTTCACCCACTGCTAAAGTGTCCTGTGATTATAGGATCTGCCCTAAGACCTGCCTCTTTGGACTGTGATTCATAGTCTTCAGAGAGCCCCGAAGTCAAACAAGAATGTAAAACATATATTGCCGAAATCAGGAACCATCATTAAACACCCAGAATGGAGAGAGCTTCCCAGGCACATTAAAACCTAGATAAAGCAAAAGCAGAATCATTCTCCCCTCAAGGCCAGTGCTGCCTGCCTTCATCTGGGAAAGGACTTTGGACAAGAGCTGAAGCTGGTCAGTGAAGACTCCCTAGCACCCTAAATTATGCCAAATGCTCTGTCATTACCTCAGAGGACAAGAAGCCACATTATCCCTGAGGACAGTCACCATGAAACACCTTCCCTGTCAGCCTTAATCTCTCCAGCAAAGATGGCAAGAATAAGTGACAGCTCAGATGTCAGGAACGGGAAAGCTCCCCCGAGACAGCACAGCCTAACCTTGCTTCACAGAAAAGGAAAGGGAGATGTGGGAGAGGGAAGTCAAAACCACGTTCAGAGGACTCCCAGCATGATAGGGACTCAGTAAAGATCAGACACCACTTCTTGCGGCAGCATCCCAAGGTGGCATCCCACAGCCTCCCCAGGCCTGTTCCTTTATACACTAAGACAGGCGCCTTCATACATACATGCTTTAAAGTTCCGTGAGTTTCTAGACCTTTTCAAGGATCCTGTGCTCTTGCTATTGGAATCTTAGCATCAGTCACAAAGTTATGTCACACACTTCCTGAGACGTGCACGGAACTGTTTATGTAAGCGGTCTGGGGATTCAGATCAAACATCCAGTGGCTCACAACTGAAGATGAAGGCGGCCAGCACTGGAAAAAAACATGTGGCCTTTTCTAACGGGCTGGGCTCCCCGCTCGGGTAACACTATCCTTCTACTTCCTAGGCTGCAAAGACTGGAAATTCTGGGGTCAGTCCAAGTTCAGTCTACAGCCACAAAGGAACTTAGGAGAATAGTCTTAGAAAAACACAGCTCCCAAATAGGTAAGTGTCCCGGCACACTGTTCCAATAAACTGTCTCCATTGACAGTGCTCTCCCCAGCTGTTCCCTACACAAAAGATTTCGCTATAGCCATTCACATCAGAGCATTTATCCAAGGCACTCAGAGACCCTTTACCCAGACCTGCTTCCCAGGACTGAACAAATTCCTCTGCCTAGATCACAGTATGAACTCAAGAATCCTACCTGTCACCCCAAGGTTTGTGATTGGCTGGTATGCTGACCACAAATGTCAGAAAAATTCACACTCTCTGGACAAGTTCAAGGGTACTTCCCGACTCCTAGTCGGCATCGGCTGCTATTTTCTTCTTAAACATAAAAAGTTACTATTGCTTAGAGGAGGTCACAGCTGTGAAAATCCAAGTTTTCGTTCACTCTGTAATTTTCATTTGTGCTTAGAAACGGAATAGCACCATAAGGTGAACCAAGAAGAACTTCTACAGATGGCTTCTCTCTGAGAATTAGTTAATTTTCTCATTCACTGCCGAGACCAGGTACCTGGCAAGAGGCAACTTAAGAGAGGAAGGCTTACTCTGGTGCACAGTTTTAGAAGGGCTAGGTCCATCGTGACAGGAAGGGGCTAGTGGTGGGAGCATCGCGTGCTGGTCACATCATTTCCAGAGTCAGGAAGTAGAGAAAGACAGGAGCACCTGTGAGGCTCTTACACATCAAGGCAGCCTGCCTCCCATCACCCATTTACTATATTGAGGCTCTACCTCCTAAAGGTTCCACAACCTTCCAAAACAGTGTCACCACAAGTCAGGGTCCTCAATCCCAGTGATAGGGAGATAGAGGCAGGTGGATCTCTGAGTTTGAGGCCAGAGAATTCCAGACCAGCTCTGGCTACATAGTGATATCCTGTCTCAAAAAATAAAATAAATAATAAAAAAATACAACGTGTCAAGAACTGGGGATCAAGTGTTGAAAAGCGGGAATCCATGGAGAACATTTTATATTCAAACCACAACAGTGATGGATACAAAAGGAACTACACTGGTCTGGTTGTAACTAAACCAGCCAAGAGAGCAGGCTGAAGCTCACTGATATTGTCTGGGCCATGTGAAAAATATATGTCCTTTCCACCTGGACAGCAGCTACTCAGGCTGAGTCTGTTAAGATAGCTAGAAACACTGTGGTATGTTGCTATACTTTCTAACTTCTTAAGAGAAGCCATGAATCCAGTTTCATGCTTAAGTACTTTTTTGAAGGAATTTTAACTTATTGCCTATATTGTGTGTGTGTGTGTGTGTGTGTGTGTGTGTGTGTTTCACCTGCATGTCTGTGAACCCTATGTGTGCAGTGCTTTCCAAAGCCATAAGAGGACTTATGGTCCCAGGGGAACTGGAGTTAAAAACAAAGCTGAGAATTAAAAATTGAGGCCTCCAGAAGAGCAACCTAGGGCTTTTAACCACTGAGCCATCTCTCCAGTCCCAGAATCCTCAATCTCAAAAACTGTTAACTGAAGTTGGCAACGAAAAACTCTGTTGTGGCCAACCAAATATGCCCATGGGCTCCTGCAGGGTGCTGAGCTTTGAATTCTGCTGGAGGAAGCCAGACCAACTCTGTTCAGTGAGCGCTGTTAAGTGCTTCACAGGACAAGTGTCACAAATGCTCTGGTGGCCTCAGGGGAAGGAACAGGAACCAGAGCAGAGGGGGCAAATTACTAAGGTTTCCTTGATGTAAAAACAATCCAAGCATTCAGACTCTGGGAGGTCAGTGGGCTATGGGCATAAAGTCCCACCCCATGTCCACTGAGAACATCAATAGGGGCTTATTCTCTTTTCAGAAACCCAAAACCCATTCCCTGTTCAGCCCTGACATCTCACCAACACCTTTGCAGTAAAATCACCTCAGACAAGTATCTTGAATCTTCCTTCCCATCACACACCCCTCAGGTGTCGAGGTGCCCAGCCTCTGGTTTCCCTACCCTGTTGTACGCCAAGCCTGAGCCATGCTAAGTGTGTGACTAGAGTGATTTTCCTCAGATGTGCACAGCATAAGTCTTTCTGAAAGCATGCAAAAGGCTAACAGTGATTGTCTATTGAAGGGGACAGGAGAACATAAAGCCCGTGTGTGTGCAAAGAAAGATTATTTCTGTCTATGGTTTTTTTCCATATTTTGAAATTCTTACTAACATTTTTTTATGAAAATTGCTTTCTCAGAAATGAGTTATTTTAGCCAGGCAGTGGTGGCACACGACTCTAATCCCATCACTCAGAAGGCAGTGGCAGGCGAATCTCTGTGAGTTTGAGGCCAGCCTGGTCTAAAACAGCTAGTTCCAGGAGAGGCTCTAAAACTACAGCAAAACACTGCCTCGGAAAAAAAAAAGAGCTATTTTGAAAGTAAAATGTCCTAGGGTATCTAGATTAAGAGCCATAACATCCTCTCAAAAGCGTAATATCCTAGGGTGTCTAGATTAAGAACCAAAACAGCATCCCATCTCAACCTACCATTACATATAAATACACTAAAACTTCTCATAAATGAAATGATAGCTTGCTGAAAAAATAAACCATAGCAAAGTATGGAACCATCTAGAGACAATCTGATACTCCAAGAGTCAAGACTGACAGATGGCTGACAGAACTAACTCCAAAACAATAGCATGGCTTAGCCTTCTTGCTCACTCTGTTCTGAATTCAGATACCTGCAGTCCCAGGGGAAGAAGTGGTTTGCCAGGAGGATCTGGTACCTTTTAAGTGGGAACCTCGACCTGGCCTGTTCCCTTCATCTTGGCACATCCTAAAGCAAGACTAGCTCTTTGACACACACTGCTTCCTCAATTGCATCATCACTCGGAAACACCTCTTCTCATTCCGGGCCAGGAAGTATATAAGGACAATGAAAAAGCCACGGGCTAGCTGACTTTCATATGGGAATCTTCATAGTTAGCCAAAGAACTCCATACACAGAACACACAGTGCAGGGGACAGAGAAAGACAAATATGTAACATAGAACTAATCTCAGAGGAAATGGAGATAGTAAATCATGAACAGAAGAAATTTGTAGGAAGAGGAAAACACCTTCTTGTGATCAGATACTAGAAAATACAGAGCAATGCAGAGGCTGGAAAGCAGTCCAGAACGAAGCAGGATTCATGGAAGAGTAAAAGGAAACAGGAGCTCAGCATGACAGCTCACAGCAGGCTCTGGAAACAGTTCACTCATAACACAATATTCAGAAGGGTTATGCACACAAACAGAGGCGAGGGGAGAAGAGAGGGCAGAGAAGAGAGGGAGACAGGAGGGGAGAAGGGGGGATGAGGAGGGAGAAAGAGGGCTAGGGAGAGACAGGGAAGAGAAGAGGATGGGGGAGATATGGTCTTGAAAGAAAGACATTTCTTGTTAAAAATATATCAAGCTTATTCCCCTGCCTCCACTGCAGTTTGATTAGTTAAAATCCAGATATGAGATAGTGTCTTTTTTTTTAAACTTAACATAACTTTATTGATTCTTTGGGAATTTCACATCATGTAACCTAATTCTCCTCACCTTCGAGTTCCCTGCATATCCTCCCCTTACCACTGAAGCACCCCCCCAAAAAGAAATTTTTTTTAAAAAAATCAACAACAAAACAAAAAACCCTCTTTGCTCCTCCATCTTTCCTGCCTCTCCAATGCCTCTTCCTTCATCCTGGTGGTATTGGGAGCCTCCGTATGTCACACACAGCGTACCCGTTTGTCCAGTCAACTTTACTAGCAAATATTCATTCCAATGAGTTGTTGGTCTGGTTCAAGGTCTCTGGCTTTGGTACACTGGCCCCTCAACAAAATCCTCCTTTATCCCATGGCTGCCCCGAGTCATCAAAATCCTCCAGGTATTGGTCCACAGGACAAGCCCCTTCAGTTCCAGCAGGTCCTAGATGGGGTAGATTTTAGGGTAGGCCAGCCCAAGGCCTGGCTGTAGCCTGGGTGGTAGCTAAGCTGCTCAATACTGGCTACTAGGGCTGTACCACTCAGGTGAGGGGTAGAGCCAGCTTCCTAACATCCATGCCATCAGGGTCAGTTCTTCCTTGCCCATAGTGGTGAGGGATGGAACCATCTCTTCCAAATGAGAAGGGGCAGCTCTCCTGTGAGGGTAGGGGCCATCTCTCTTGCTGCAGAGGCCCTCAAGAGGCAGGGCCAGCTTTCTCAGGGTCAGCAAAGGGTAGGGCTAGCTCAGCATGGCCCTTCGATTTCATCATGCACTGTTCCTATGGCCCCCTGAGACAACACAGGACACAGCCATCAACATAGACCCCAGCTACAGCTGGACCAAAGACCCAAACATGATCCTTGGCAGCAGCTGCGCCTGGATGTCACCATTGCCCCAGGTAGCAGTGCAGGCCACTTAGATCAGCATGACCCCATGGCCTGAACCTTCGGCATGGTTTTCAATGGTAACAGGAACCATGGACATCGACATAGACCCTGGCTGCAGTGGGACCATGGATCCAGGTGTGGTCCTCAGCTGCAGCTCTGGCTTGGGTGTCACTATGGCATCAGGTAGCAGCATAGGCCACCCAGATCTGTATGGCCCCAGCTGCCAGCATCTCTTAAGGAGGCTTTCCTTTAAGAATAAGAAGGCAAATCTGACCTAAGACGGCTTTGCCCCTTTCTTCCTGGTCTTTCCTAGCATTTTGACTAGAACTCTGGAGTTGTTGCCAAGTGTGGCCCACTGAGGGGAGGAATCCCCTTTACCACTCTGAGCGAGGCTCACACTGCAGCGGTTCTCGGAGGCCAGTAAGTAAGAAACATGGAATTCACAGCTCCAGAGAGACCCTATCTATCTTCATGGCCTCAGGAATATGAGGTTGGTAAGGGTCCCATGGAGCCTCCAACTTCCTTCTCTTTACCTACCCACATGCTCATCCTTGTGCTGAATATGAAATATGAGGACAATAAGACAACACACATTGTGACAAGACATTGCATAGTCCCGGTAAAAAGCAGGCAGTTTCCAAACAGAAACTACTGTCAGCATATGGGACTGTTATGTAAGCATAGAAAGGGGCAGGACTGAGGTCAGTCTGGTAATATTTTGAAACCTAACAGAGACTTTAAAATTCAAAAGTGCTTGTTCAACCTGATTTACTCACTCCAACATATTATCCACCAGTAATTTCTGAATTATTCACTGAACAGGGCAGAAAAGAACTAAATAACTTCCTGTGAATAATTTTATATTTTAAGTTGGGTGTGTCTGTTGTTCTGAGAATTCACCACACCCAAAACAAATTGAATCCAATGGGAGATTCTGATTCAAAGAGAATTATTGCTGCCCTGGCCCTGTGTCTACAATAAAGGATGCCTGCTTTCCAACATTTCCAGGCAAAACAGATACCACCATTCAGTGAACAAACGTTGTCCTTACCCCAGCACACATAAGCCTTCATTTTTCTAGATTAAATGAGTATATCAAACAGGTTGCCAAGTGCTGAGGTCATATGAGAGTAAGAAATCAGCTGGGTCTGGTGCCATTGACACAGGCAGGCAGCGATCTGTGAATTCAAGGCCAGCCTGGTCTATATAGAGAGAGCCTGCCTCAATAAATAAATAAATAAATAAGACAAAACAAAACACACAGAAGTAAAACAGAGAAAAAAAAAAGAAATCTTCTATTCCCAAGGTCAGATTTGTGATAAATGATTCACAAGATATACAAGGACACCAAACTATTACAATAGTTATTAATGGGAAATTGCTGCAGAAATAGACAATGGGCACTTAAACCTCAAAGAAACAACCCTGGGGAAATGACCCATAATTGTCTAGACATAGAGAAAAACACATGCAAAAGTTTCAAAACAAGAAATATGGCACATCCAAGGAACTCAGAACATGTCATGGTTAATGTTAAGTGTCAATGACAGAATCTATAATCATCTAGGTATTCATACGCATATGGAGACGGTCTTGATTCTGGTTCTAGAGTATAAAAGTAACTGGAGATTTTAGGGTAAGTACATTCAATTTCAGAGTGTGTGGGATTTTGACAGATATTCCCAGGACCACTTGCAGACATTCTGTTCTAGTCTGGTAAATAGGAGCAGAGTCAGCTTGCTGATAATCTTGACCTTAGCAGCAATGTGTGACCAACTCATCATTCAGAGAGGATGGAGCTGAAAAAAGAAGTCAAAGCAGAACCTCAAGACCTCAGTGTTAATGGGGCAGCCAGAGGAAGGAGAAGGGACTGGGGGAGAAAAGATGAAAAGACGAACAACCAACAGTAATGAAAGCCAGAGGAGGGAGCAACCATTCAACAGAACCCAATGGTGGGTCGGGGGAGATTGTTAGATGAAAGAGGTGTGAAAAGTAGATTTAGTGAGAAGGGAACAGGGACCTACAATGATGGAGAGAAAAATGATTTGAGGAGAGGAAGCAGTGGAATCCAGACACTCCTCCAGGAAGATGGGCACAAGACAAGCCAGAGAAAAGAAGAGGGAGGAGTGCAGGAAGGATGGTGAGCACAGAGAGTGCAAAAATAAGCTTACAAGGGGAGTTTTAGGGTTAGGGAAAGAGATGGCTCAGTGTGCAAGAGTGCTTACTTCACAAGGATGAGGACTTAATTCAAATCTCTAACATCCATATAAAATACTGGGTGGCTGGGTTGTGGCAGCGCACCCCTTTAATCCCAGCACTTGGAAGGCAGAGGCAGGCGGATCTCTGTGAGTTCAGAGCCAGTCTGGTCTAGAATGTGCTCCAGGACAGGCTCCAAAGCTGCACAGAAAAACCTTGTCTCGAAAAACAAACAAACAAAAAACAACAACAAGATGTTGGGCATGGCCACATGGGCCTATACCCTGGCACTGTGCAGGGCAGAGATAAGATGGTTGACAAGGGTTTCTAGACTCCATTCTAGTTCTAGGTTCAGTGAGAAACCCAACCTCAAAAGAATGAAGAGAAGTATGAGAGAACACCTGACTTCTGCTTCTGGAACACCACACACACACACACACACACACACACATTTTAGGTACATTTAAATGCTGTTAGGAAAACGTCATTAAAAAGGAAAGGCTCAGAGACCATGAGAGAAGTAATAACCAACAAAATAGCCTCAGAGGCAGCAGAAACCACCTCGCATGCATGTGTACAAAGGAAACCTCTTCTATTCGGAGACAGAGGGAAAGAAACTGGATGGGTAGGTAAGGGATGGGTGGATGAGTGAGCAGGTAGACGGGGTGGGTAGAAAGGGTACAGGGACAGATGGATGGATAGACAGATGGGTGGATGAAGTGAGTGGACAGATGGGTGCATTGATGGGTGCATGGGGTGGGTAAAGTAGGCGCATGGGTGGGAGGGGTGGGTTGATAAATGGATGATACCAGTACAGAAACTTGCAGGTATGGTGACAAGCTGAGAAAAACAGAACTTTAAAAGTCCTCTCATAAAGCAATCAGCCAGAATATATCCTGAAACTGAGAGAGCTGATTAGGGATGAAGTTGTTCTTGTTGCTATCTTGTGTTTTGTTTTGTTTTTTTCCTTTCGGGTGGGAAGCGGAATTTATTAGTGAGCATGACTCACAATGGAGTAGCACAGCCAATGTCTTCATGAATGTTATCCCTACCACTTGTCCAAGGGGCCCTAATTGGGGTATATTTGATCCCATTGGCATCCAGGTGAGCCACTTCTTGGTCACACACTATCCAATTCATCTGCACCGAATTTAGATTCAAGCTTCACTCCCTTCAGATACCAATCTTCCGGCAACCGGGGAACTTGAATTTGGCTCCTGCTTAGAGTCTCCATTACATTTCTTTGTTCTGTATCTTGAACCTATATTGGAAGCAGCATGAGGTCAGAAGCACACATTTCCACTGAAGAGGGTCAACTCCAGGTCCCTTGGATCGGCACTCTGAACAAGACGTTAAGGACCCAATGAGAACAAAGAACCAGAGTTATAGGTATGAAGTTTAACCAAAGCAAAATTAACAAATAACCATCATACTGGGTGGATGACAGTCTCTCAAGGCATTGTTTTTCAAAATGCTCATTGCAGGAAGTCTGGGAATTAGAATTTTTAAAATGAGGTGGTAGTAAAAAAAATCAAAGTATTTGCAGACAGTAAAGGCAAAAGTGCATGAAATAAAATCAATACAAAGTTTTTATGACCATACAGAATAAAATGACATAGCAAATGTACTTTGGGGGCACAGCAAAGTGTTTGGAAGTCAACAAAGATAAACATAAGGAAACAAGAGCATTCTAGAACTCAGCTAAGATAGGAAACAATTTTTGTCTGTGGAAACACTAACTACATTGTTAGAGTATGCGTCTCACACCTGGCCTGGGTTTGAGGCGGTAATTAAGTTTAAAAGCCCCTGTTAAATGCTGTGATCCAGCACATAAAATAGAGTATCTTATCACGTACTCTGCTTAATTATGCTAATTAAAACCTTTAAAGTAATTTGACAGTAAATTAAGAGACCATATAGGAAGATTAGGATGTGTCCTACTCGTTTTTTGACCACATAAATACAGTTTCTCTTACCCATTCATTACTTAGACCAAAACATCTTGAGTGATATGTTTAACTGCCAGGTAGGTGGTATGCAAAAAGACAGAACGGGTTTGCTGTTGAAATTGCCCCCACACACTTATGACTTACAATATTAAAAGCAACACAAAAACAAACTAAAACACCCACGTACCTTATCCTAGCAGTAAAATTATCTAGAAAGAGGCTTCCCCAACGTCCAAAAAAAAGAAAGAAAGAAAGAAAGAAAGAA
>LOEQ01001670.1:352757-365259 GCA_001685075.1 Bramus lutescens | reverse complement strand
GACAGGCTCCAAAGCTACAGAGAAACCTTGTCTCGAAAAATCCAAAAAAAAAAAAATCAAGGGTCTGGGGGTTTGTATAACAACCTGCTAATATAGACAGCTTAACCAATCCAAATCAAAATGTTAGCTCCTTTTATGTCTAAAGAACTGTCCAAAAACATTGCTTCAGAGCACAGGACATATTAGTACAGCAGGTACTTTCTATAGGTCTCTTTGGTTTTGACTATGAACATGAGATTCCAGCAAAATTAATGCCAGACCCATGATGCTAGTCACATTAAATATTTCTGATTTCAACTCTTACATTTGCTGTCAAGTAGAGAAAAGCCATCCTTGGTTGAAAAGATTTTCCCTTCTTTTCTTGTCTGATAATTGTGCATCAGTTCCCTGTTCTTGTTTGCAAACTCGTTAGCCCGCTGCCCATCTCTTACCCTTTGTACTCTCTAAATCTACCACCTCACCTTTTAAAATTCCATACTCAGCATCCGCAGTTACTGCTCACGGTGTCCTAAGTGCAAACATCACACATGCCATTATCACTCCCTGTCCTGATCTCCAAAGGCAGGAATTAGTTGTTTGCTATTTGTTCTTTTTCTTTTGTTTTTGAGGCAGAGTCTCACTATGTATCCTGGCTGGCCAGGAATTCGCTATGTATACCAGGCCAGCCCCAAATTCACAAAGCTCGACCTGCCTCTGCCTCTTGAGTGCTGGGATTTATTCTCGTGGCGATAAAGTAGTTGGTGCTAGACAGCTTATAAAACACGTAACTAGTATCCAAACACACGGCTGGCCGTAGCCGATGATTTTCAAATGGCAGCATGTTTCAGAATCACCCCAGGGGCCCTGTTAAGAATATTCCTCAGCCTCACACCCTGATTTACAATTCAGTAGGTCTGGATCAAGGCCCGATAATGTGTGTCTCTAACATTTCCCCAGGTGGTGATGAGAATTCTGAGGAAGTACGCTTTTAGAACCACAGTCCCACCCAGATGCATCAGCTCATCCTCGCAGAGGGTTTGCTGTGAGCTCAGAACACAGACTAATACCATCACTGGAGCAGATGGAGAAAAAGGTTGGTATTCAGACGCGTTTCCCCCAAACTCAATGTGAGAAATGCTTTTCCTTACCTGTGTTGTTTTCTATTCTCTGTTCTGTGCTTTGATTTTATATCATGGCACCAACGGTGAGTCCTCAGGGTAGCCACCAGCATACCTACCATCCTGGCAGAGAAGCATTGGAAAGAAACAAAAGTCCCCAGTTCTTTGCCCCTCAGACAGATCTTCGGAAGTTGAGAAGACGCCGTCCCCTCCAAATCATCCGATAGGTAAGGAGCACTGACTGGACAACTAACTCCTCAACCTGGCTCATGATGGGAGAGTCCCACTAACTCAACTTACTGTAAGGAGAAGGAGGCTGGAAGGGAATGGAGCTGAGAGCAGAACAGGAAATGGAGCATATAAAGAGAGACATCTCAGAACACTCGCTCTGGATCAGATATCAGCTACCACAGAAATGGGTCACAGTTGTGCTAAGGCTGATAAGCCAGTACCGGCCTGGACTCACCTGGACAGAGGACGGACATCAGATTCTACCTAGGACACAACAAAACTGGTCACTGATGCAAGGCTCAACTTTCCACCTGGGAAGTTCATGTGTTCAGTACTCTCTCATGTCTCAAGGACAGGGCAGAAAGGTTGCAACAATTTCATCGCAAGAAAGCCAGTCCCCAAAGTGAAACTGTATCACAACCATTACCAAGAGACTGTCCCCAGAAGCAACGTCATCTTTTAGAGACATTCAGTCTGCATAAGGAAACTGCGGGACCCTCATTCAGAGTCCACACAGATCAAGACGGAACCCCACGCTCAATCACCGTGAAAGGAAAAGAAATGAGGAGAGTAAGGAAAGGGAGGGGAAAGGAGAGGACTTACATTTCAGGGGAAAAAGAAAGAGGGGGACA
Source organism: Bramus lutescens (assembly GCA_001685075.1). Lineage (NCBI taxonomy): Eukaryota > Metazoa > Chordata > Mammalia > Rodentia > Cricetidae > Bramus > Bramus lutescens. The sequence goes on along the minus strand of LOEQ01001670.1, from coordinate 363,299 downwards.
ATCACTTCCCATCAGTCTCACACTCCATTTGGGGTGCCGATTCCTCACCCTACAGGAATTTTCTGGAAGCAAAAGAGGCACTAGATACCAGGGCTCTTTGAAAACCAAACCCAAGTCGTTTTTAAACATGTGACTTTGAGGAGGGGGTCTCAAAACCTGTAAGGTGAAGGTGAGGTCCCCTTGAAGCTGCTTCCTGAAGCCGTCCTTAGCTGGCAAGGACCTGGAAAGGAAGGAGCCCTCCTCCACAGCTATAGTGGGAAAGAGTGTGGGGGTTTCTAAGAAATGGAATGCACACTCTGGCTCCATATGGCTCTGTCACCACAGTCGTTTTGTTCCTAGGTACTTACTACGGGGAAGTGAGGGCTGTGTCTATAACGGGGCGACATGCAACTGTTAAGACATTTACTTGTCAGATCTGCACATTGGAAACCACTCAGAAAGGAACCATTCAAACGCCTGCTGACAGACAAACAAGGGAAGTGTGGAGTATCTACTCAATGGAGTGTCACCCAGCAATGAAAAGCAAAACAACAACAAAAACCCCGCTAAATTATTGACACGTGCAGCCACGGGGATTAGTCTTCACACTGCGTTGCATGAAAGAAACCAGACATGAAATAAAAGCGTGTATTTTTAAATTCTATTTCTGTCAAACGCAAAAAAATAGTAATGAGAGGGGAATCCATACCCAAAGGAGGAAACAGAAGAGGATGAGGAGAGACCATTTCAGGAGGTGAGCACCATTTGTTATCCTGACCATGGTCATGGTTCCCTGTGTGCGTACCACAGACTTCTAGGATTGTCCACCTTATGTAGGGTATGCAGGTCACTGAAGGTCAACTATATGAGTAGCTTCCTTTTAACTCAATTTTTTTTTCTGTTTAAATCTTCCACATCACCTGACTGTTTCCATAGCACAGTGACTGGAATGCCCAGTTAAGATGGGTACGGAGGCAGAGCTGCTGATATATAAAACCCACTCGCCAAATTTAAGATCTTTGCCTCAACCCACGTTTAGGTGAACACTAGCCAGCTGTGTAGAGGTAATTAGGTGTTGCTAAAAAGGCTGAACTTTCAGTAAGTACACTAAGTGACAGCTCTTCTCACTCACTCAGCTACCACACACACACACACACACACACACACACACACACACACAAAAAATCACACAGTCCCTTACTTTCATCTGATACTCTAGGGATCCTCGACTGCAGGCTACAGGCCAAACCCGCCCACCATATGCATCTGTGTAGCCAGCAAGCTAAGAAGGGAATTCACATTTTAATACATTTTTCTATAAGATCAAAAGAACTTCACGCCGTACAAAAATTACATTAAATTCAATATCACTGTCAGCGAAATGAGAACACTGCGTACATTTACTCACATGTTGTATGCGACTGTTCCTTCCTCTGAGAGCAGAGGGCAGTAGTTGTGACAGACCACATGACCTGCAAAGGTAACATGTTTTTGTACCCTCCCCCCAGCCTAGCTCCTGCAATATATGTTTTTCCTCTAGTTGGTAACGAAATGAAGATATCCCAGGAGCTGTCTGATCTCAGTGCTGCAGCTATGTCTCTGGGCTTACAGTCAGCCAAACAGCCCCCTATTTACATCATATGCACTGTGTTCTATAGATCCCCACAGCATTTCTCAAAATCCCCAGGTTCCTCTCCTTGGTATTGTGGACACGATGGGTTTCAAGTTCCCAAAACCAAAACCAACTGAGACACTTAAGCAAAAAGTGAAAAACTCCCTTGCATCTCAATGTTGAGGGGTCAGCAGGAACTCAGGTGACACTCAGGAACTCCACACATCATTGGACTGGACCCTCTCCGCACTTCATTCCTCTCCAGAGGTAGAACAAGTTCCCTAGATTGTATGCCAGCAGGGTTGTCACTCCCTGCTTCAGGAACTCAGCCAGGAGTGTTTTCAGGCTTCGCTTACACCCTAGGGCCCACGACAAACTCTGGGGAAAACAACGTTAATTTCTCTTGGCTCTTTTAAGATGGAGCTACACTTTCGGTCTTAGCCCAGATCATATTCTTCCTCCAGTTTATATTACAGTTTCTGGCTTTTCTTTCTCTTCTCAAAACACTCAAATACACATACTCCCTCAACCACTACCAAAGGATTGCTGTCAATTCTGAGGAAGAAACCTACACAGAAGTAAATGCGGAGTAACTCCCAAAGCCCGACTCTCCCATTCACCTGACCACAGTCAGATGCACCTTTTCCACAGGTCACACAACACAGCCCAGCTGGCGACAAGTGCCTGGAAGTTCCCAGCATCTCACACCTGGCTTTGTTCCTGTTTATCTGGAAGAGGGATGGGTGGCAAATGGACAGTAGCACCTCCTTACATCTAAGGACACCTTCACACCTGGGCTCGTCGGTACACCTTCTTGCATAAGAAGTACGCCCCATTATATTCTAGCAGCGAGCTGCCTTGTGCAGCCAAGGAAACCTAGGACAAGGAAAAGATCGGCGTCACAGAGTAAACCTGGGATGGAGGACACGTTTCAAAGCCGGAACACTCTGTCCTGTTTCATTCTGTTTTTTAATAAAGAGCCTACATTACTGACCAGTTAGCACACGGTGGCCTTGGGCCAACGGTAAATTGGGTCAGAGGATCCTGCACAGACACGACTTGGCCAACAGTTCACTAATTAAGAGAATTTAGCAATGACCACATCATTAAACTATTTCAGCTAAACAGGTTTAACGCTCCCACAGCATCCAAGGGTGATCTCTTGTTCCCTCGCCTGCCTTCTTCCTCTCTCCCTCCCCCTCCCTTCTCTGTTGAGGACCACACTACTCCAACTATGTTTCTACTAAGTAGACCTTCTGTGGAGCTCAGCCCTCACTGCCTGACTTTTGCAATCCCCTCAGCTCGGACACTATCTACCTGCACACCAAAATGAGTTAGGAAGAGTCCTCTGACTCACCCATGTGTCGTCATCAACCCAAACGTAGCCAAGTCCAAGCTTTACTCCCTCCTCTCCCCAAGAATTTATCTTCTCTTTAGGAAAATGTTACACACCCCCACAAGTTCACCTATAAGCCAACCGATAGTCATACACATTAGCTGAGCTTCACAATAGCTACTGAGAACAGGGCTGCACCCTCCTCCGCATTTACTGTATGAGGTAACTACTCCACTGGAGGACCATCTCCCAGCCATCTGATTCCAAATCAAAACCAAGCACACACTTAAGGCATGCGATTATACAGATCTATCTTGAAAACACGCCGCAATGGCTAATCTTGGTTGTCGATTGGATGGGATTTAGAATCACCGTGGACATGACCCTCAGAGCATGTTTGTGACTGAGGGACTAGGTTGACTGAGGCGGGAGGACACACCCTTACTGTGGTGGAGCACCATTCCATAGGCTGTAGTCCTGGACTGAATGATCCCCACCCCTCTCTCTGCTTCCTGCTGCCAACACAAAGTGACCAGCTGTTTTCCACTCCTGCCACTATGCCTTCCCTGCCATGACAGACCCTGACCTCATACTGGGAGCCCAGACAACCCCCTCCTTAACTTGCTTTTGTCAGGTATCTTATTGTAAGAGCAAGGAAAGTAATGAATACAGATGCTAAATGAAAAAGGACATCAACAAAAGGCCAATTATTATAAATCGTAACAGAGAATCCCAGCATGCTTATATACAATTTGTACAGAAAATGATGGATTTGCACATAGTATATGCATATTCTCCCATATACTTTTCATGTTCCCTAGCTTATATATACTATCCAATACCATATAAATGCACATAAATAATTGTGCTACATTGTCTCAGGAATAATGAGAGAAAATCCGTACAGACCCAATTGTTTTCCTGAATATTTTTGGTCTGAGGTCAATTGAGTCCACACATGCGGAATCCATGGATACAGAAGGCCAACAATATACTGTTTTCAGAATAGGAAAATCCATAGTCACAGAAACAGATAAATGCTTACCCTGAGGCAGGGAATGATTGCTAATGGATTTCTTTGGAGATGACAAAATGTTCTAAACTAGACTGTGATGATGACTGCACCGCCCTGGGAATAGGCTTAAACCACGGAATTGGACATTGTATACAAATAAGCTACATGGTATAGGAACTAGATCTTAATAAAGCCATTAAACATGGCTTCTGTCTTTAACTCAAATGGAAATGATGACATTAAGCAAATTAAGTCAGTCCCAGAAAGTCAAATATTACGTGTTTTCTCTCATCTGTGGTTCTTGGATTTTATACAGATACAAACAAACCCTGTGCGCACAGATGACATCAAACTGGAAACAGAATGATCTAAGGGACTACAGGGAGGAGCAAGAGGGAAGACGAGCGTATAGGGAGACGTGGGGGCCGTTCAAAGTACATTATATATTTACAAGAAAATAGCCAAATGAGATAAAGTAGATTCATGAATAAAATAATTAAAGATCCAAATCAGCTATTCTTACATTTTCGACTTTGCATTGCTCCCTCACTCCTCAATGAGGCAAAACTGCCCTGGTCACCTTTCCAGCCTTTGTTGGCCCCAAGGCTTCCCTCCTTTTCCTCCTCGCTACCTCTTCAATCCTACCTATGAGGTCTAAAACTCCCACATAATGCATGTGACCTGCTAAAACCACAATGTTTTTTTCAAGAGGAGCTGCATCGGTGCACACACCTCAGCATCCACAGATGCAAGGACCTCAGGGGGGCTTCACTTATTAGTCTACCTGGTCATGCCTGATGCCTCCAATTCTCTCTCTGATATCTCCCCCACCCCCTTCTCTCACACATCCACACCCACCAACAGCAGCAGCTACAAAGCTTTCTTTCTGCTATGGGGAGCCATCAGAGGGGACCCATCTTCCTCCGGTTCACTTAACCAACTTCAGACCATGCTGTTGATCTGAAACTGGACCACAATAGGTCAACTCACTTAATACTCAGATAACTGACCCCTCAGGTCTCATGAGAAGGGGGATGTAAAAAGAGAAGACTTAGTCTCACCTAGCCTTCTCCAGATCCTCCTCCTTAGGAGCGCCACCAGCCACCAACCACCAGGAAGCCCCTGCCACAGCATCATTCCATTTCAACTTTAAGTTTCCAAATCTACGAGTTAAACAAACTTCTTCTTTGAAAATGCTAGCTGCCTCGGGTATCCAATTATAGTCACAGTAGAGCTGAAGAATACAACCCAGAAGCTTTTGCCAAACTCCAACTTTTTTTTTTAGTTTGGGAAGTGTAGATTCATTTCAAACACCTGCTAGCAAATCTTTGATGATCTGGAAACTAGTTTTAACTGATTTTTAAAAGATCGAAACACTGGGCTTAAGAAGCAAACAAAATCAGCAGTTAAGAGACACCACAGTAGAGGACCTAGAAATTTTACTCAATGGCAACTGATTGGCTGCGCAGGACCGAGGACAGAAAGATTAATGAAGATCAGTGTGATCTATAAAGGCCACACTGATTCATCTGAAAGGTGAGAAGTAAAACATACCAAAGGAACAAAAGAAAATTAGCCACAGATACTAGAAACAGGAAAGACAACAGTGATAATAGCAGGCAGAGTGACTCAGTAGGTGGGGCTGAGAGCAGCTTTGCCATATCAGGAGACAGCAAGTATGGACCTTTCTCCTCAAAAATTACAGGCAAAGTTGCTTGTTTCATTTTCCTGGGCCAGCGTGCAGAGATCTCTCTCCAGGTGGGGACTAGGCATTTCCACTCCCACAGGCTCTCCAGTGGGGAGCTGTAACCAATCAAATGCTCACTGTAAGCTTTTCCAATGTGATCCTGAATGATAGGGAATGATTAGCTATTCTCTTGAATTTAGTTACTGCTATAGAACACATCAAATGTGCACTTTTATCTCTAAAATAATGGGTTTTTTTTCCTTTTTCCAGTCACACTGAAACAAATGATTAAATTGTGGTGGCTTTCTAAATCTGATTAATGTTATTCAGGGACTCCCACAAACTGTTTTGCCATTTATTACACTTGCTAATTAGGATCTATGTGGTCTTTATCTTCCCCAACCTGCAGTCACACGCTCAGGATGCTGCTTCAGTAAAAGTAGGACTCCTGGCTAATACAGTTAATGAGTTTAGCACTGCCAAAATGTCAATGGTTTTTTTATTTGTTAAGAAAGGGACTAATTTATCTAGTTCAGCTGCCCTGGGTAATTTTCATGGAAATGTCAGAGCAGCAATCAGGAGAAGTGAACAGCAATAAAGATGATTGCTGGAAAGGAACAGAGAACACCCCACTGGCATGCTGCTCTCGGCTTTCACAGTTCAGGATTCCATCCTGAGATGAGGCAGGGAGATGGTGCCACCATGCATTCTGTCTAAGGGATAGCTACATTCCTGAAATTTTAAAACATATAACAAACATAGGAAACCTAACTGTAGACTTCCCCAAAGAAGGAAAATGAGCTAAGAGTCTTCCACAGGAAGGCATGGAAGAGCTGAGCTACAGGACCTAACTCACCTTCTTTTGGAACAGGTTGTCAATGTTAAGAGAAGCGTGCCGAGGACACCCAAGAGTGAGCAGGCTATATGCTTTGATCACCTCGATTCTAGAGAATTCTGGTTTGATATATTCAAGAGAAAATTTTTAAAAAGATTTGTTCATCAATTTCAGCTTATCCTTCAAGACTAAGTGGTTTCAGATATAATGGTTCGTGAGATTCTGTTATGACAAAATATTTTCAAATAAAATTAAATAGGCTGACAAGCTAGCTCAGCTGACATAGATGTTTACCACCAAGTCTGATGAGCTGAGTTTCATCCTTAGAGCCCACATGGTAGAGGGAGATAATCAAGTCCCCAAAGGCTGTCCTCTAGCACATACATTCGTGTGCATGTGCATGAGTGTATGTGTATACATGTACACACAAACACACGTACACGCACATGTATACACACACACACATGGCACTGTTATTGGTGGATAATGACTCTTCATCTTTTGATGGTGATGCCCGCCCATCTGAAGAGGTGTTCACTTAACCTCCTAACATAATGGGGAGGTAGGGCTGTGAGCTGATTTGGGTGGCTAGCCTTTGCTATTTGCTGGCGGAATTTTTTGACACTTACATGGGCACACATCAAATTCATTCAAGGGTGTATAAGAAAGGAGAATCATACAAAATTAAGGATAAAGAAAATAAAGCACTCAGACTAGACTCTAAAGTCCTGTGATTTAAAAAAAAAAAACCTCTCAAAATACCTTTTATTTCCCCCACTCACCCCTTCCCTACCTGAAGCCCTTTATTTCACACAATGGCACATGAAAATGCTTCATGTTTTTGGATACAAGGGCCTTTCTAAGCCTTTTAGCTTACAAGATTAGGTAAGAGTGTGGCTGGTTGCAAGGCCTCCGTTTGAAAGCAGAGAAATAGTGGGGCATGGCGGTGCACTAGTATAACCCCAGCACTCGGAAAACCGAGGCGGGGGACCCCCAGGGCTACACAGTGAAACTGAGTTTAAGGCCAAGTGGGTAACTTAGTGAGGTCCCATCTCGAAGAAAGCGGGGAGGAAGAGGGTGGAAAAAATGGATAGAGATACAGCTCAGTAGTAGATTTTAATCAACAGTGCAATAAATTAAAAGAGGGGGAGGGGAGTTTCCTTTTTTAAAATTGACTTTGCATATGTGTGTGTTTACAGCACAAACAGGAGCTAAGGGGAGGCAGAGGGTGTCTGACCCCAGAACTTGTTACAGCTTGTTACACGCACTTGTGAGCTGCCTGGTGTGAGCACTGGGGACAGAACTCTCTGGAAGAGGAGTAAGCAACCCTTACCAGTTAAATCTCCTCTCTAGTCCCAAGAAAAATTGCTTACTTTCAGTTTTCCTGCCTTGGTGAAGAGATTCCTAAGTGAGAACTTAGATACAAACTTAGTATCTGATCATCCTCATGTGCTCCACAGCCTTTAATTCCAAAATCCCTGGGCAGAAACTGTTGGTTACTTTAACAGAAACTCAAATAGGAATGCTTGTAAAATCAAAGACGAGGGATTAATTTAACAAGTAACTATTTTGTTACTTTCAGGACAATTCTTTGTATCAAAAATCAGTTTGTTTGGCTGAGGAGTAGTTGAGTGGGTAAAGGCAAGCCTGGGGATATGAGTTCAATCCCAGAGATCCACGGGACGGGAGTAGAGAGCTGACTCCAAGTTGTCCTCTGACCTTCTCTCACACACTCACTCACTCACACACACACACACACACACACACACACACACACACCTTAGCATTTGCAGACATACATTCATATATAAATGCAATACTTTTTTTAAATTGGAGGTTTTTCTTTCACTTGCTTACATTTGTTGTTTTCTTGTTTTAGTTAGTACCAAAAGGAAAATGCAAAGTTAGTTATCAGAGGCTCTGTTGTTTATGCTGTGGCTTTGGACATGTTACTTAAATCCCTGCTTCAAGCTCCTTATCAAACAAGGCACACAATAGGCACTCAAATGTGAGGTCTCTAACAAAGGAGACCCTGTGACAAGGTCTTACTTGTTTTGTGTGTGATCTTTAAGTATATCCATCATCCATATAAATACTGTGCGGTTACTTTTTTTATTCTCAACACACACACACATACACACACACAAACACACACACTTATATGAATGTGCTTTACATCCTACTAGGTTAATGTGTTCTCTGGTCTTCCTCTTTCCCTAACAGATTTACATAAATGATAAATAAGCATTATAATTACCTCCTTTGATTTGCAATTGGACTCTCTCATGTTCGGTTTAGCATAACCAAGTGCTAGAAAATTCCTTTAATGGCAAAATATCATCATGCCTTTCTCAGTGATTTGCAATTACCAGGACCTCCTTGTCATGTGGGTATGCACTCCCCTTTCCAACAGTTAACCTAGAGACAGGCAGATTCAGGCAACATCAGTAACAAAACATAATTAGCTTTTTGAGATTTATGAGCCAATTCTGTCCACAAGATACAGTAATGATTCTTTTAAAAATGAACGTGATAAGGCTCAGATTGCAAAGAGACCCTTCCGTGAATCAGTCCTGGGGAACTGCTGTATCATAGCTGATGAGGCTGCTTTTACTGTTTTCCTTCATCTGCATTTCCAATTTCAGGCTAATAAAACCACTCCGGTGTGAAGGCAGCACAGAATCTCACACACACACACAACTAATCAGGTGACGCCCAATGCTTGAGGCCACTGACCACAGCAGCTGTAAAAATGGGGCAAAAGGTTGGGAAGAAGCTGTTGCTGCTCATGGCTGTCTCATTGTGTGGAGAGACAGAGCTACCAGACTTGGAAGAATTCAAAGCAATCTCCAAATAATACTTTACTTGTGGTGTCCTGTGCTGAAAGGGGAAGTAGAGAAATTTTGGAGGGGGGAGGGGCAGGGAGAATCCCTCCAAAGTAGGAAATGACTCATTATTAATTACAAAAATCATAGTGTGGGTCCTATGAACAGTGGGAATATCAAATACATTTGCCCTCTCCCCTTCTACCAGGCAAAGTCCCACATCATCTCCAGCACAGCACGGGCCAGCAGAACCCCACTTGTTCAGGCACAAAATACACTTTCCCAACATTTCCTTCAGTATCCCAGGACTGCCAGCCACACTGTAATCCTAATGCTACCCGGATCATGGGCTCCTCTTGGGCCTGATGACTCTATATGAATGACATCTATGGGAAGTTACCTCTGCTCTTACGTCATTGAACAATGTTCACCAACATGAAGCAGGGTGGTGCCTTCTAGAGCTGCAGAGTGCCAGAACAGGGGTTTTCTTCTGGCAGGCTAGACACAGAACTCACTTCCTCAGCCTCAGAGCTGCCACAACATGTAGCAGGCGAGTGAGGCAGAAATCCTGATTATAGGCATTAGAAACTGCTCTGCTCCTTCCTCCATGTTACAACCGACCATCTAATTCTTAGCAAGCCAACTTGGTTTCCAGCAAGGAGGAAAAACGGGTAGGGAAGCATCTGTATTGAGCACAGATAATTTGGACTAAAAATACTTCGAAAGCTAATGAAATTGAAGCCATACTAGCGCTCTGGAAATTAGTTCCCATCATTCAAACGGTCAGATTTCTACTGCCATCCTCTTTGACAGGCCTCATTCCACGCTATGCTGGAATCATCAAGTGAGAGCGCTTTCATCATCCGCGTTCCCATATTCTACTCTTTCTACGTTCATAAATACTCGTTTCTGAATGAATGCTATAGCTGCTGCGTGAGAAAAGTTTGTGCTGAATGGCATTTCTAGCTAGTCAGCCAGGCTCTCACAGCTCCTGTGCCATGCCTGGGTTTCCAGCCTGACGTTCAACATGCCAGAGAAATGGGAACAGAGAAAAACAAGGTCAGCTTGCAGATGGTCTCACTCACACAGCTTGCAGCCTTTCCCTCACTTCCGGAAAGCAGCAAATCCCTGAGACTATACTGGCCACCAGAGGCTATCTGCCAGCCAGGGGACCATCCACAGTAGGCCAGAGAATTAGGGGGGCAGGGAGCAAGGCCAGACAGGGGTGTGTGTGTGTGTGTGTGTGTGTGTGT